>JACXGI010000218.1:50923-64171 GCA_016801175.1 Esox masquinongy | reverse complement strand
TATCAATTTTGGAGGAACGTCCAGTTCTTGGTAATGTCTCTGTTGTGCCATATTTTCTACACTTGACTGATGTTGACTGTCTTCACTGTGTTCCATGGTATATCTAATGCTTTGGAAATTCTTTTGTACCCTTCTCCTGACTGATATCTTTCAACACTGAGATCCCTCTGATGTTTTGGAAGCTCTCTGCGGACCATGGCTTTTGCTCTGAGATGCAACTAAGAAAATGTCAGGAAAATCCTACCAGAACAGCTGAACTTTATTTGTGATTAATCAGAGTCACTTTAAATGATGGCAGGTGTGACTTCTATTTAACATGAGTTTGAATGTGATTGGTTAATTCTGAACACAGCCACATCCCCAGTTTTAAGAGGGTGTGCACACTTATGCAACCAGGTTATTGTAAGGTTTTTATTTTTCATTTATCCCCCTCGAAGATTTCAGTTTGTTTTTCAATTGAATTGTTCACATTATAGGTCACATTAAAAGTGGAAAACGTTCTGATATGATTTATCTTTGTCTCATTCCTTTACATCACAAAAACCTGGCATTTTCACAGGGGTGTGTAGACTTTTTATATCCACTGTATGCTTAAAATGTTGATGATAGTTTTATATACAAACACAGGTGTGCATTTGTTGTAATTCTTACTAGATGCAGATACAGTACGCCAGATAGAACTGGCAACTTCATAAGCTTCATATAAGTTGGAACTAGTCATATCCGAACAATAAACAGCCTGCTTGCTGGTTATCATTTGGAAGATTCACCATTTTATCAGCAATCCATTTATTTGCAGTGTACCTTTGCTAATCTGACAAGCTGCACTTATATACATAAACTTACTGTTGATAGTCATACAAGACGATTATCACAATGAATACAGACAGTCTTGTAAACTACCTCAAAGTGGGATGATGGTTGTGTGTCCACGTGTTCTCACTATTGGTAGATTCAGTCAGCTTAACAGAATCGTCATATTGTCTTTACATTTTTTAATCCTTGAACTTTGGTAGATTTTACAGATTTTTTAAAAATGTAATCGCCATCGCATGTTTAAGAAAATGTAATCACAGTTGAGGTGCTTGTTCAAAGTAGAAAATATTGTACAACATTTTGAAACTTTAGTGATGATAGCAACCGGCAACAGAAAATGAGTAGTGATACAAATAAGATGTCACAGCCTTTATCCAAATGTAGCTAGCTTTTGAATAAAGTTGCAACCCGCTCATTTCTTGACAGATGGTTAAAATAGCGAACTGGCTGGTTTCAAGTTTTGTTCTGGAAGCTCCGCCCACAAAATTAGAGATGTTGAAAAAAAAATTTGGTTGAGTTGTTAGAGCAGCATCCTGTCGGCTGAAAAAGAATAATGTACATATTTGTTTCATAAGCATCCATTAATACATATGTTGATGTAAGGTTTCAATTTGCAATATAGCTGCAAGCAGCGATTAAGGGGACCAAGTAATGAAAAAAGGAAACTTTGAAGCACCTTGGAATGTATATGTTACTGTAACTAAGCAATTGTCTTTACATTTCCAGCTTCAATTAAAGCTACAAGCAGTATTTAGTGGGTTTCGTTAGCATGAAAATGATGCAATATGGTATGTAGGGTAAAAGACACAAACTGTACATGTGTCCAAACATTAACCCAAAGTTGGAAGGATGTTTTTTCCTGTCCAATGGTGACCCCATGTAGTTTTTACATACTGGTCTGGTTCATCCAACACTTGAAGATCTTTATACATAGATGCCAAATGTCAAACTACATCAAGATTGGTCATTTGCTGCCATATGAGTAGTGTTTTAAGTGTTTTTCAAAATAACTAAGATGGCTGTAAATCCATGACGGCAATTGTTTGGGTCTCAGTGGCAAAAATGTTCATTTAAGTTAGTAAAAAACTTTGTTTTTTTAAGTGAGGGTGAAACATTTTTGTAAAACTCCTGAATTCTAAAATTGTACACAATTGAATATCCTGCTGAGACATGGTGCACCAAGTCATGTAGGCTGAATTACCATGACAGTGAAACATGTAGAACGTCTTTACAGCGTGACAACAAAATGTTTTAATATTAAAGAATTTGGTAGATAACTGATAGACCCTCTGATAACTCTCCTTAAACATCCTAATATCGGTCGTCAATCTCTTAGATGATTTCATCTTGACTGATGCTAAAAGAGTGATCTATAGCCTGTCTTAAAACAGCTTTGTTAGCTGTCTATAGCGTAGCTCTCCAGCACAGCACTAATCAACTAACTAGTGAACTTCATGTAGCTCAATTAGTAAATTAGCTAGCTACAATACTGCATACAAAACGGCTGCAAGATGTTTGGTCGTTATCTGCAATCAACCATGTTTGAAAAAGGAACTAGCTCGCTATATCAATGAGAGAGCGGACTATGTATGCTTTACCTGCTTGTGCACAACGTTGTGAGAAATTAGGTTGTTACTAGCTCAATCAAACACATCTTACTATGCAATATACTGCTTCGCTTCAGGAAAAACTCACAAGTAAAAAATTGCGCAAGCAGCTTCTGTTGCGAAGAGGTCTAGCTGCACATACCAGTACCACAAATAATTATGAAACAAAGAGGCGAGATATCAGAGTTTGATACCCTCTGGCTCTGAGTATTTTTCTGTTGCGTTGGCCTGCCTGCCACTTTGAAATTACTGCCAGGTGCTGAAGCACGTCGTCCTAATTTTTTCACCATAAAAAGTGGAAGAGTGTGACAATAATGCAATTTCGAAATGTGGAGGGGACAAGTCCCTAGTGAAATGTCCGCCTTCGTAAAATACAATTTTAAAAATGTGACTTTCCAATAGCTTGTTTAACGGTTTCCATTTCCAGTGTACAGGCTACATTAGATCACTTTTGACAGGAAATGTTGCAACAATTAGGCCTATTATATCTATAAACGTTTCCAAAATGTACAACAACAATTTACCAAATAGGCTAATATCCCCATTACAAGACATAGCTTCATTTGAAACTAACCCACAAATCCAACAGGCCTACTTACGATTTGAATACACTGTTTTGTGTCCTCTTGGAAAGCTTGTATTCTTCCGAAATACTACCACCTTGGAAAAGGGAGCAGGTGTGACCTAACGGACAATTTAAGCTGTCGATGGGATTGGACGTGACAAGGTCATTGATTATTAATTGACAGGAAGTCACATGACAAAAAACCTTACAGGCTGCAAAAGTAAAGTCTTACCAAGGGAAATTAGTTAGAAAAAAGATTTGCTAAAAACATATATCTGTGTGTACAATAATATATGATTTGTGTAACATTTGACAAGAAACTAACCTCACTGGACACATATACTGTAGACTATTTATTAAAATAAACACAGAAACAAATGCTTTAGTCAAACATATAACCTTGAATACCTTCAAATATTATAGTGTTTTTTTTACTAGAAATGTGACGAATACTAAAATAAAGGTCTTCTTTACAAGGGGAGAATAAAATGATAAAATTGACTTAGTTTGAAGAATAATTTCAATAGGGTTAGAATTTACACATGCCATTTATCATCCATAGCCTAAACCTTAAGAGGGTTTGCACTGGAATCTAGCTTATGGCAGCAGCAATTTCAACTGCCAAGACCAACTTACTGTTCAAGCAGATTTACAAACACTTAACATTTGCTCTTCCTAAAATAAGAGTTCCTTCAAAATAATAGTCCAAAATAGACAAAGACAACAACATAAAACTTTGGGGACTGAATGCTGCCATGCTCCCAACACTCCACCCATTCCCCATTGACCCACAGGCACTGCCATGGCTCCTCCCATAGCTTCAAAAATAGCCCTCCGTAACTGCTGATAGAACCACCAACTCCAACTCAACATTCTAGCAGATCCACACACCCATTACATCAGCTCTTCCTTCAAAATAAGAGTTCCTTCAGAATAATAGTCCAAAATAGACAAAGAGAATAACACAACACTTTGGGGACTGAACCCTGCCATATTGTTTGAGATATACATTTTTATATAGAACACTTTAATATCATGGTCCAAAGATCCTTCACAAGCAAACAGCATGCCAATCCGTTCAATGGTATCAGAGTAGATGGCATTTAGGTGATTTTACTTCATTCACTTATTGCGGTCAAATCGTTTGAGATATCAAAATTCCAAATAATTCAATTGAAGATACTGGTCCCAGGGTCCTTCTCAACAAACGGCGTGCAAATCCGTTCAGCAGTCTCCAAAGAGATGTCCTTAGAGTGTGTATTTTACAGTTCATAAAAGCTCAAAGTTGTCAGTGTTGTTGTAGCGCCCCCTTAAGGTCTATTTGGTTGATACTGCACAGGTCCATCCATGGAACTAATGTTTAGTGCAATGTTAAAGGGCTTAAGTCTCGGATATTCATGACGGGATACATAGCCTGACAAATGCTACACCCATGTAAAAGTAATTAGCCTATTACGCGTGCATCGTTTGAGATATCAAAATTCCAAAAAATAGAATTGAAGATACTGGTCCTCAGCGAGCGGTGCGCAAATCTGTTCTGCGGTTTCCGAGGAGATGTCGTTAACGAGTTTTTCACAAAACTGAAAATGGAGGCCATATTGTTTGAGATATCAGCTTTTCTTATATAACTTTTAAAGACAATGGTCCAGTGGTCCTTTACACCGATTGTCAACCAAATCTGTTCAGCGGTTTCGGAGATGTCGTTTAAGTGTGTTTTTATTAACGGCAAAATCGTGAGAAACATCTGTGATGTTTATAGCGCCCCCAAGAGGTATTTCTGTATGGGACTTTTTCTGTCCATTCCTGACAGACACATTTACGAGTATGTTTCGTTTCGTAGCTGTTTGATGTTCCATTTGGGATTAATGGACTACTAAAGTAATAGACCCGCCCAGCTCAATTTCATTTGCTGATTTCGGCCAAACTATCTGAGATATCAACTTTCCTTATATAACCTTTAAACATAATGGTTCAAAGATCCTTCACACCAAACGGCATGCAAATCCATTCAGCAGTCTCAGAGAAGATGTCGTTAACAGGTTTTTCACCAAATTCAAAATGGAGGAAAGTCCAAGGGGCAAATTTGAAAGACACCAAGACTTTTTTGGTCAGCATGAGAAGGGGCATGTATGGAACTTATCTGCATGACGCTACAACATTCGGTTCATGAGATATGCATGCTCAAACCTTCAACATTTGACTAAGTGCTACAGCGGCACCATGGGGTATATAGATACAGTAATGGCCGAGGACCTTCGGACCTCTCACGGCAACAATTATGCAAAGTTTCATGCAAATTGAGCCACATATGGCTGTGTTACGGGCCTCTGAAAATGGGCCCGGATAAAAAGAATAATAATAATAACTAAAGCTGCATGCAGCATTTAGCGGGTTTCAGCATTGAAGCTACTACTAGCCAGAATGCACAGTTTTTAACTTATATCCATTGATGCAAGCAATATGACATCTATGTTTTTTCCTTTCCTATAGTGCCCTCATGTGGCCAACTTGAAACATCATTCACACAAAGTAAAATCACAATCCTGATCATGTGTACCAAATGTAATCTCACTGAGTGAAAAAGAACAACAGATATTGTGTTATGGCTATTATGCCGCCGCTGTTTGGCCAAACTGAACTTGCATGTTACATTGCAATAGTTCAGGACATTTACCTCAAATGTATTATAATACAATATTCTGCATCAGATAAATATGGATACTTCAAATGTCTGACACTATCAGAGCAGTATAACACCTTAAGCACCAAACAATGTAACTAGGTAGTTGCTTGAAATTTTCAGACTGTAATAAATGTAGCCTAATTGTATGGTAAATATAACTGAATGGATGTTTTCCCCAGCGCAGAGCATGTTAATAAACTCACCTTTTGCTTATGGTAACCCTATGGTACTTGGTCCCCTAATTATAAAAGTACATTATTATATTGTAGAAGCTGTGCATATAATATGTCCTTCCATACAGGCATGAGATTCTGGATTGTTCTTAAATACTCTTGACTGGCACCAATAATGAATGTACAGTTAAGTCCGGAAGTAATTTGACAGTGACACAACTTTTGTAATTTTGGCTGTGTACCCAAATATATTCAGGGTACAAAGAAATAATGAATATGGGCTTAAAGTGCAGTTTCTCAGCTTTAATTTGAGGGTATTCACATCCAAATTGTAGGAAGGGTTTAGGAATTACAGCTCTTTAATATGTAGCCCCCTTTTTTCAAGGGACCAAAAGTGATTGGACAATTGACTCAAAAGCTGTTTCATGGGCAGGTGTGGGCTATTCTTTTGTTATTTCTTCATCAATTAAGCAGGTAAGAGGTCTGGAGTTGATTCCAGGTGTGGCATTCGTATTTGGAAACTGTTGCTGTGAACCCACAACATGCGGTTAAAGGAGCACTCAAAGCAAGTGAAACAGGCCATTGTTAGGCTGCAAAAAAAAATGTTTGATACATTCTGAGAAAAAAAGAACGTACTGTTTGAGCTCTGTAACACAAAAAGGCCTGGACTTCCACAGAAGACAACAGTGGTGGATGATCGTAGGATCCTTTCCATGGTAAAGAATAACCCCTTCACAACCAGCCAAGCCAAGAACACTCTCCAGGAGGTAGGCATATCATTATCCAAGTCTACCATAAAGAGAAGATTTCACAAGAGCAAATACAGAGGGTTCACCACAAGGTGCAAACCATTCATAAGACTCAAGAATAGAAAGGCCAGATTAGACTTTGCCAAAAAACATCTAACAAAGCCAGCCCAGTACTGGAACAGCATTCTTTGGACAGATGAAACTAAGATCAACCTGTACCAGAATGATGGGAAGAATAAATTATTAATTAAGGTTTGGAATGGCTCGTGATCTGAAGCATACCACATGTTCTGTAAAACATGGTGGAGGCAGTGTGATGGCATGGCCATGCATGGCTTCCAATGGCACTGGGTCACCACTGTTTATTGATGATGTGACAGAAGACAGAAGCAGCTGGATTTATTCTGAAGTGTATAATTACTCAGATTCAACCAAATTCATCGAGGTTGATTGGATGGCGTTTCACTTTACAAATGGACAATGACCCAAAACATGCTACGAAAGCAACCCAGGAGTTTTTTAAGGCAAAGAAGTGGAATATTCTGCAATGGCTGAGTCAATCACCTGATCTCAATCCATTCGAGCATGAATTTCACTTGCTAGAAGACAAAACCTAAGGCATAAAGACCCACAAACAAACAGCACCTGAACACAGTGTTTGGTGATGTCCATGACTTCCAGACTTCAAGCAGTCATTGCCTGCAAAGGATTCTCGACAAAGTATTAAAAAAGAACATTTTGTTTATGATTGTGTTAATTTGTCCAATTACATTTGAGCCCCTGAAATAAGGGGACTGTGTATGAAAATGGTTGCAATTTCTGAATGTTTCATACAAAATTTTTGTTCAAGTCCTTGAGTTAAAGCTGAAAGTCTGCGCTTCAACTGCATCTCGGTTGTTTCATTTCAAATCCATTGTGGTGGTGTACAGAGCCAAAATTATGAAAATTGTGTCAGGGTCCAAATATTTCCGGGCCTAACTGTATGTATTTTCTTATTTTAAAATACTTTTAAATTGTATTTAAATTTCACAAGTAAAAGACTACTTAATTTAAGGAGCATTTTATTTCCTCATCATTTTTTTATTCTTTGGCCTCAACATTTTCTAATTACATTTTACTGGATATCAGCATTAAATATCGGCCATCTGTCCCCTTGATCCTGGAAAATCAGTGATGGTATTGGCCCTAAAATTCCATATCGGTCATTCTCTTGTGTATCAAGTTTATCTGACTCTAGGGAAGTAGTCTCATTGTGAAAATTCAGAAATATCTAAGGAAGGCCAGCTCCCCTCCCTGCTCCTTAGGCAAGCACTAGGGTCTTAAAGATAATACAAGCTTCAACTTGGAGCTAGGGAAGTGTGCAGAGGAATGGGGTGACATCAGACACCTTGGTAGGTGGACACCATAAAGTTAACTATGATGGAGTGGTCTTGTAGCCATCAGGTCTTCCCCAGGAGAAATTACTGTTTTTTTATAGGTTGACCTTGAAATAGTGGGATGACATCCAAGTTGAGATGACTTGCAGAGATGTAAGTGTGTCAGAAACAAGGAAAGAGAAAAGTAGTTGAGTGTCATCCATATAACAATTTGAGAGACCATGTGAGGATATGACCAAGACAAGTGACTTAATAATGTAGGGTCAAGCATGTGGAAAACTAACTGAGAATTCTTTATATTTTACGTGATACTCTTCATTTTGTGGGGGTCACTCTTCCGGCTTTCACATCTTGTTTCATTGTACATGAACCCATCCAATATAACCTTAATACTATGCCTTACTGTTTCTTTCATGACACCAGCTGCTCCCTTGACATTTGCTCCCCATTAATTAGCAGTAAAGAGGACAGATAGTGCTACATGTATGTGTGAATGGTGCCTGTTTACCATCAGATATGACAGAGCCTCCATCTGTTACCCTAATACGATCAAATGGTCAGGGGACCAGAACTATAGATTGTTAACCTAAGATAGTTAAAGTAAAAGCCAGACTCTAGATCTCGAACATACTAACCTTGACAATGAAAGTATACTGGGGAGGTTGTCCTCTATACTGTTCAACCCATACAGTCAATGTAATGTGTAATATGATGTGCCATGCAAAAGTGGTATTAGCATTACACTCCATTTTTCTATGAAAATTGTGGTACTTTGTTACAGAAACTCCTGGGTCATGTTCCTCAAATACCAAAGAAGTAAATGGACAGAAGCAGGGGAAAAAAAATCAGGATTCCGAACCCTTAGTATAAATACAATTCCGGTGCACCAATAGACAGTAACGCACCAGACATGCGTTTGGCATTCCCACTAGTCCAGAGCACCAGAAAGTAGCAGCTGTGTGTATCCTGGGGAACACTTAACTTTACATCTTATCACTTTACTGAGGAAACTGAAGGAGCGCATGGGCATTGAGACATTTTCCACCTCTGTTTAATGTTGGCTTTCTTGTAGGATAACGGAGAATGAGCCATCACTGCAGCACAAGTCAATTAGCCTCCTTTCTCTCCCACATCATGCCTGTGCTCCAGAGCCCCCGATGGCCACACTAATGAGCAAGGATTGCACAGCGTTTGATTTGGTCTGAAGAGCTCATTCAGCATTACACTTTTTGAAGGCAGCGAGAACTCAGACAAAGTGTTTGAATTCCATGTATCCAGTGGTTAATTATTCACGTCTTCGCCTTCTTGTTTCATTTTAGACAGTCAGAGTTCTTCTTCCACAAATAATGAACACATTAATCCAACTTTGTCAGAGGTGAAACTAGCATTTATTTAATTCATAGCTTCACTGGAGTAGAGACTATATGCTTGGCCTTTCATAATGGACCATGCATTGGCTGCTTACAGCAGAGGCACTGGCTAAAGACATGGTAAAAACAGACTCCACATTAGTGTCTGCATATGTGTACGTGTGCATATGATGTCTGTGTGTGGATGTGTCTTTCTGTTTGCAGTGATAAATGAATTATTGCAATTATTGGTACAGTATTCATTATATTATTTGCAATGAACAAATGTGGTAGAAAAGTTGTAATGGAATTTTTTTGCTTCAACCAATTTGTATATTTAAGCCAGACATGAAAAATGACAATGTTTTGGAATAAACAATGTTACCTTGTCGGGTTTATTTCATGTTCTTTAAACACATTCTAAACAATAAAAAAATGTATGACATCCCATGGCAGATTTGGTGCCACTGCTTTACATCACTTGCCATTAAAGATTAAAATGGACCTGGTAAATTAACCAATTTTGGGTGGTAAAAACACCCCAACATGATTGGATTCGAAAGCCAACTGGTTCTACATTTACCTATTGCTGGGTTACCAAATAACTCAATCATTGCATGATATTTGACCAGAGGTCATGAACCATTTAGGATGAAGTTATTGTATAGGTGATTGAGGAATGGTAACTAATCCTGAGCTGTTAAGAGGCGGAAAATTGGGGTCACTCTTTAGATTGGGACTCTCTTGGTTTAATTATCTCTAGAATAGTGAGAGAGATAGGATACATCCCCAACCATAACATTTACCTGACCCCTATTAATGCTTAATACACAAATGTTTTCTCTGAAAGAAGGATTCCAAGGTGCCATCTTTTGCTATTTCCATAGTTTCTCTTTAGAAACTCCCTCCTTGCTTTAATGGGAGTGTGTGTTAGGTGTGTTTTTTGCCAGATCCTTGCTAACATGGGTTCTGCATCACTTTGAATGATCCTCTCGGTTTGTGTTTGGTGGGTTTGGCTTAGAACATGCTTCAGCTTTTCTCAACAGTTTCGGTTTGTGCAATTCCTATCGCCAGCTGTACCCAGCTGCTAATCGGTGTGTTATTTTTCTGAAGTGTTTGTAATTCGTCATGGGCTACTAGGCTGGGATTGGTTTGTCGGCTCTGTCCCTTTCCATGGCTCCAGGCAGAGGGGTGGAGGCTTGGCTAGGCTTGCACTCGTCACAATGCAGGCTTTCTCCCTATATTTTTGACGGGCATTTCAGTAGCTGACTCTAACCTGATCCTTGTATCATTCTATGGCTTGCTATGAAGGCTTCATCTGGTGTGAATCTGGTAGATTCCTTCTAATGGCCTCCTTGTTCCATCCCCCACCATGATGTTAGCTGCCTGTGGGCGATAGACCAGTTGTGGATTAGTTTCAGGTTGTCAACTGTCAGAGCTGGTGGTAATGGAGTAGTCTTCACTACTGATGCATTTAGGCTCTCAAAACAACAGATTCTTCTCTGAAAAACTGACAAAAGGTAAACAAATAATCAGCTGTCAGAACAAATCTGGGATATACAGCCATTTGCCTTATTTTCTCTCTGAGAATTAGTTTGTTAGAAATAAAAAAAAGGAATTTTGTGATTATTTTTGTAGTTCAGAATACAGAGACAAAACTACTCAAGCATGTCGCTGGACCTTACTGTATATAAATTAACCGATTTCTTTATACAAAGAAAATGTAACCCAAATTACAAATATTGTTTTTCTTACCCTGTAAGAAGCCTGCGGACATAATATGAAAGCAATACATGCTTTGGTTTAGAAGTTGAGGCACAAATCATATTGTCATGTGCCGTGCTAGTGCGGTCCAACAGCCTCTTCTCCCTCATTTGGAGCACAGACACCTGTTTGTTGTTATTGCTCTCGTGTATTCCTCATCACTGTCCCTATTTAAGTTCTTCCTTCCCTAGTGTATGTTGGCAGTCAATGTTTGATTTAGTTCCAATGTAATATTGTTTCTGTTTTCATGTTTTAGTTTCAATTTTGTTATATCTTAGTTATTGTCCTCTGTTCACTCTGTGCTTGTATGCTGGCTCCTACAGTATGTGCAAATTTACACAAATTGAAATCATGAGAATTAGCATTCGTTGGCCATGTTGTGAAAATAATTCTAAAATCAGACATATTTAAGCAAGATGTGTGAAAAAAAGTTGTGTTTCCCAGGACGTTTGGAGTTTTTGCCACAGATATTAAAACATTGTTATGTGGAAAGTAGACTTCTTACTGGGTATGTAAATGTCATTGATAACACTTAGTTGTAAAGTGTAAACCATCACTGCCAGATAAGTTAAAACAATTTGGCAGGCTTATGTAGGAATGAAGCAGGGATTTTCTGTATTGCCGGATACAATTTGGATATGATTATCTGTGACATATTTTAGATTGGATATGGGTGACCTCGCATTCCACTTGCATTGCATATTTACAAATAGTGAAACTGTTGATCTAAATGGTGTGGGATAGGAATTACAAGGATAGTTGGGTTTGCACACTACTGTTCAAAAGTTTGGAGTCACTAATAAATGTCCTTGTTTTCAAAAGAAAAGCAAAATTTTCTTTAAAATAACATCAAATTGATCAGAAATGCAGTGTAGACATTGTTGATTTTGTAAATGACTATTGTAGCTGGAAGAGGCAGATTTTTTATGGAATTTAGATTAGATTCAAATGTATTATCATTGAACAAGTACAAGTACAGTACAATGAAATGCAGTAAGCATCTAACCAGAAATGCAAATAGAAAAGGGCAGGAAATGTGTAAGTATTAAACCTATTATGGCAGGGGCAAAAAAGTCAATTTCCGCCTAAAATGATGTACCCAAATCTAAATGCTTGTAGCTCATGACCTGAATATAGTGGAAATATATTTTTGGTTCCATTTGAAACAAGACACTCTGTAGTTTGTAGGAATTATAAATTAATGCAGGAAAGAATAACACAATAGATTTGGCAGAAGATAAAACAATCCAAAAACATGTGTTTTTGTAAAAAAATAATTCCTCATCATGTTTGAATTGCAGTGGGGAAGGCCAAACATGGATTAGGAATCTGGAGGCATGTTCCATTTGATCTACTATATGTCAGCAGGGTCTGGGTAAAGTTTCAGGCCATTTGATATAAAATTCAGTGATCTACTTACTCATTTGTAAGCAAGGCCAAAGTGTCCTTTACAGATTGGCCACTTTGTGCCAAATTGGACACTTTGGACACATTATGAATTTTCAAGTTCATACCTACACAGAACATACAACAATGCAAAGGTGATTATAAATAAGGGTTACACACTCCCAGGAATGTTATACATGATGGAAAATTTGCTTCCCTTCATAAAGGTACTAACAGGAGGCGCAACAAGGAGCCGGATCCAATGATCTAACATCATATGTGGTGTTTGCATCATATGTGGTGTTTGCATCATATGTGGTATCTATGCCTCCTTGCACATAGATACACTTTTTACAATAAGGGCCAAGTAAGCAGCCAACACTGATCTAACATCATATGTGCAAACACCACAGTCAACACACAAAGTGGAAACAATACTATTTAGACACCATTTACATTTACACTATTTAGATTGTTCTAATGATTCCCAGTCCCACAGCCGTGTCTTTCTGTACTGTCTTTTCTCAGTGGTAAGCAAACAGTTGGCAGGAGTAGAAAAGAAAAGAGTAGAAGGGAATAGTAGAAAGAAGGAGGAGACTTATCGACTTCTGGGAAAGCTCTGAAATGGCCAGCCAGATGATGACGTCACATTGGGGTGGGGGTCAAGAGCCAGAGGGACCTCCTGAATCACTGTTGGGGATTCAGGGAGAAATATGGGGATGAATAGGCCATAAGAAACAGCCACAACATGTCATAGCCAAATCACATAGACAATTGGTT
>JACXGI010000218.1:0-50823 GCA_016801175.1 Esox masquinongy | reverse complement strand
ATATGCTAATGCTAATATATTGTAAGTCTTGGGTAATCTATCTTATTTTACTCACCAAGTTGCTTGACTCAAAGTCCATGATTTCTTCCAAAAATCTAGTCCAAATTGGTCTCCTGCATTTCTTTTCCACTTAGGAGTAGCCATTTAAACTTTAAATGCCGAGTATAGTTCCGTTAGCAGCGACAGCTATGCGTCTTGCGCAACAGTCAAGTTTGGTCCAAGATTTGGTTGTGTGGTGCGCATGGTTGGTGTGTCCTGTGTGTGCGTCTGGCGGTGATCGTTCATCAATTGCCGTAAAGTGTGGCTCGTGTGCTCTCAACGTCGCTTGTTTCAAATCCATTGGTCGTCATTTGAGGAAGATACATGCTAACAAAGACATGCGCTCACGCGTAATCGGTGCCAGACTACATGTCTTTGCTGACGTGGTGTGAAGCATATAGGCAACGTAGAAGGATAAACTATGTTTGGTTACATGCTAGAGACTCTCTTCTTTTCAGAAATACCAATTATTGCTGTGTTAAAACCTAGTAAGGGGTTTGAATATCATGAATAGTTTTGCTCCGAGTTGATCGAGTTGGATTTCGCTGTGAAGAACATGGATTGTTTTCGATTATAAAAATGGATTTTATCAAACAAAACAATGCTTTGCTATATCTCTGGGATCATCAAGATAAGAAATCAGAAGAAGACGGCTCATTGTAAGTAAAAAATTTACCGTCAGACTCAAAACTAGTAACACTGGTGCCTTGGAAAAGTGTTGTGTGGATGTTGACTATACTCAGACACTTGCATATGAGTTAGTCGCCGTAATAGCTACTTTAAATTGTATACTGCAGTTAGATTAACGAGATTCTAAGCTTTCTGCACATATATAATATGCCTATAACAAAAAATACATATTTACAACACTTCGCACACTTTGTGGCAAAAAAGCATAGGCGTCCCACCGGCGGTACACTGTGGACGATGTGCAGTTGTGCTCAAAAGTTTGCATACCCTTAGAGAATTGGTAATATATGTACCATTTGTAAAGAAAACATGAGTGAGCAGGCAAAACACGTCTTTTACTTCTTATGGGATTCACATTCAACTGTAGGTCATAACAGAATGGCACAATCATAAAACAAAACATGGCAACAAAGAAAAAAATGAACTGACCCCTGTTCAAAAGTCTGCATACCCTTAGTTCTTAATACTGTGTATTGCCCTATTTAGCATCAATGACAGAGTGCAGTCTTTTGTAATAGTTGTCTATGAGGCCCCAAATTCTTGCAGGTGGTATAGCTGCCCATTCGTCTTGGCAAAATGCCTCCAAGTCATGCAAATTCTTTGGCCGTCTTGCATGAACCGCACGTTTGAGATCTCCCCAGAGTGGCTCGATGATATTAAGGTCAGGAGACTCTGATGGGCACTCCAGAACCTTCACCTTTTTTTGCTGTAACCACTGGATTGTCAACTTGGCTTGTGCTTAGGGTCATTGTTGTGCTGGAAAGTCCAAGAGCGTCCCATGCGCAGCTTTCGTGCGGAAGAATGCAAATTGTCTGCCAGTATTTTCTGATAACCTGCTGATTTACTGCATTTTGCCATGAATTTTCGTAAGATTCCCAGTGCCTTTAGAGCTCACATCCCCCCAAAACATCAGTGAGCCACCACCATGCTTCACATTGGAGATGGTATTCTGTTCACTACAGGACTTGTTGACCCCTCTCCAAACATAGCGCTTATGGTTGTGACCAGGCCCGCCGATAGGGGGGGACAAACGTGTCTGTTGTCCCGGGCCCAGGGTAGGGGGGGGGCCAGAACTGACATTGGGTTGACATTAAAGGGCCCGTCTAAGATTATCTCGTCCCGGGCCCAGGCAAGACTGTCAGCTGGCCTGGTTGTGACCATAGAGCTCTATTTTGGTCTCGTCACTCCAAATTACAGTGTACCAGATGCTGTGAGGCATGTCAAGGTGTTGTGGGGCATTTTGTAACCAGGCTTTTTTGTGGCATTGGCACAGTAAAGGCTTCGTTCTGGCAACTCGACTGTGCAGCTCATTTTTGTTCAAGTATCGTCATATTGTGCTCCAATCTCAGAAAAAAAACACCATCTTTTTCCAAAGCAGCCTGTATTTCTCCTGAGGTTACCTGTGGGGTTTTTTTTGTATCCTGAACAATTCTTCCGGCAGTTTTGGCTGAAATCTTTCTTGGTCTACCTGACCTTGGCTTGGTATCAAGAGATCCCCGAATTTTCAACTTCTTAATAAGTGATTGAACAGTACTGACTGGCATTTGCAAGGCTTTGGATACCTTTTTATATCCTATCTTTATAAAGTTCCATTACACAGGTCTTTTATCACTTCTTTTCTGCTCCCCATGGCTCAGTATCTAGCCTGCTCAGTGAATCCACGTGAGAGCTAACAAACTCATTGACTATTTATACACAGACACTAATTGCAATTTAAAAAGTGTGGGAAATTCACCTTTAATTGCCATTTTCACCTGTGTGTGTCACCTTGTGTGTCTGTAACAAGGCCAAACATGGGTATGTAAACTTTTGATCAGGACCATTTGGGTGATTTCTGTTACCATTATTATTTAAAAAGGAGCCAAATAACTATGTGATAATAAATGGCTTCATATGATCACTATATAAAAGACGGGGTTTTTTTTGCAGGATCAGTCATATTTTTAAAATCAATGCCAAAATTTCACACTTTTTTGCCAGGGTATGCAAACTTATGAGCACAACTGTATAGTGTATGTTAAAAGTGGGATGTATAGATGTACAGTGAAGGCAAATGCAGTACAAATGGCAATTCTAAATGTACAATGAAGGCAAATAGAGGAGGGCAGAAAATTTACAAGTATGAGGTATAATGTATGAAACAAGTGGGAAATGAATAGTTGTGCGATGAGGCAAATGCAAGTACAAATGACCATTTTAACTGTGCATCTGAGGCAAATTGGAGGTGTAAGGTAACATTTGCAACTGAAATGCGGAGATGGCAGCAATGAGGTTCCCGAGGTAGACAAGTATATGTAACAACCGAAAAATGCAAGTACAATGGGAATTCTAAATGTGCAGTGCAGGCAAATTGAAGGTGCAAGGTGGCATGTGCAACTGAAATGCAGGGATAGCCGCAATAATGCAGGAATAGCAGCAATGTTCCCGAGGTGGACACGTACCTGCAACAACTGAAAACATCCTTATCAGATTTGCAAAGCAGTATCAGAGTCTAGTAGTACAAAGGGAGTAGTGCAACAAGGTCCCTGAGTGGCAGAACTAAGTGGTGGGCGGGTGGGTATGGTTAGTGATGGTTCACAGGGTTACAGTAGAGTTCAACAGGGAGTTCAACAGGGTTACAGTAGATGGAAAGAAACTGTTCCTGAGCCTGCTAGTGCAGGAACCAAGGGACCTGTACCGTCTGCCTGATGGTAGGAGGGCAAACAGTTTGTGGCAGACACCGCTTGCGCTGGAGGTCTACGATGGCCAGGAGCTGGACACCAGTGATGTGCCGGGCGTTTTTCACCACCCATTGCAAGGCCTTCCGGTCGGCCACAAAGCATTCGCCTAACTTTCTACATAGGCGTACGAAGGCGCATTATCAGCAACCATCAGCCCTGTATTTCAATGGCATTTTGTGTTTCCTAATCCAAGTTTATCATTTTAAAAGACTAATTGATCATTAGAAAACATGCAATTATTTTAACACAGCTGAAAACTGTGCTGATTAAAGAAGCAATAGACCTGGCCTTTAGACTAGTTCAGTGTTTGGAACATCAACAGTTGTGGGTTTGATTTCAGGCTCAAAATGGCCAGAAGCAATGAACTTTTTTCTGAAACTCATCAGTCCATTCTTGTTCTGAGAAATGATGGCTACTCCATGCAAGATATTGCCAAGAAACTGAAGATTTCATACAATGTTGTGTACTACTCACTTCACAGAACAGCACAAACTGTCTCTAACCAGAATAGAAAGAGGAGTGGGAGGGCCCGGTGCACAACTAAGTACACATATACCTCAGGGTGTCTAAGAGGACACAAATACCTCACAAATACCTCAGGGTGTCTAAGAGGAAAAATACCTTAGAGTGTCTAGTTTGAGAAACAGATGCCTCACAGGTCTTCAACTGGTGCTATATTAAATAGTACCCGCAAAACACCAGTCTCAACGTCAACAGTGAAGAGGCAACTCCGTGATGCTGGCCTTTTTGGCAGAGTTGCAAAGAAAAAGCCATATCTCAGACTGGCCAATAAAAAGAAAAGATTTAGATGGGCAAAAGGACACTGACACTGGACAGAGGAAGATTGGAAAAAAGTGCTAGGGACCGACAAATCTAAGTTTGAGTTGTTTAGATAACAAATGAAAACATGCTGGGGGAGTGCTTGACACCATCCGTCATACATGATGGAGGCAATGTGATGGTCTGGGAGTGCTTTGGTGGTGGTAAAGTGGGAGGTTTGTACAGGGTAAAAGGGGTCTTGAAGAAGGAAGGCTATCACTCCATTTTGCAACACCATGCAATACATTTTGGACGGTGCCTGATTGGAGCCAATTTCCTCCTACAACAGGACAATGACCCAAAGCACAGCTCCAAACAATACAAGAACTATTTAGGGAAGAAGCAGTCAGCTGGTGTTTTGTCTACAATGTAGTGGCCAGGACAGTCACCAAATCTCATCACTATTGAGCTGTTGTGGGAGCATCTTGACCGTATGGTACGTAAGAAATGCCTATCAAGCCAATCCAACTTGTGGGGGGCTTCAAGAGGCATGTGGTGGAATGTCTTCAGATTACCTCAACAAATTGACATCTAGAATGCTAAAGGCTGTAATTGCTGCAAATGGAGGATGTCATTATTAACCTTGTCAGTGAATAGATTTCCTATTCATTTTGCTATATTTCCTATTCAAACTCATTTCATGTACGTTTTCCTAGGAAGATATTTCTAAGTAACCCCAAACCTTTGAACCGTAGTGTACATTTTGGTATCCAATAAAGAACTCTAGCAAAACAAGCAGCCTCCCCCCTTCACACACACACACGCACAGCTTCAGTCCATTCATTTACTTTTCTAAAGGCTTAAGTTCTGTTCCATTATTACAAAAACATTTTGTGAAGTAGAGTCCTTAGAAGGCAAATTATTGTTGTTTTAGATATCGATCAAGCATGTTCTTTCAATGTACTAACTATCTTATAGTTAGTACGTTGGAAGTATCTTATAGTTCAACTTATACTCAATATTCTATTACTGCCATATTCTCGATATATCGTCAACTAATCCCATTTGCATGCCACTTGCAAGTATTATTATTCCTAACAGAGCGATAGATCAGTAAAAAATCGGATCACAAATGTGGATAGCTCATTATATAAATAAGTGCTGAGAGAGAAAGCCTTGCTCCTCTCAAAACTTAAACTAAATCCAAGATCGGAATATTTTAGGATATATGAATACATAGCATACAAGTTGTCTTATAAAATGTAAATTGGATAATAATCAAACAGAGAATGAACATTGAAATTGCTCTTCATTACTCCTATAGGCTATACTTAATTTAGGCCACTACTTGAATTGAAACCACATATTACAATGCATAAAGTATAAGGGAATGTTAGTCCGAAATATGATGCAGACAGAATCTGGCCAGATTGCACTTCAAATACAGTTTTAAACTGAATCTTGGATCTTTAATTGAGGACATATCATATTAACATAGTATATCATTCTTATTAAAAAGTTCTGTTTTTGTAAATGTGGGAACTAAATCTTTATTCCAAAGAAAGAGAAAATTCCTATGAGTTGACTCTGGGTATGTGTCCTGTTCTGTTTAAAAGGAGGACATAAACCCTTCTGTTTAAAAGGAGGACATAGGACCACACCTCGGGACAACCAGGCCCGAAGGACTCGTAGCTATCCTGTCGAAAGTTGTCCTGGCTGTGATGCAGATCAGGCTCTGCCCACTCCTCTCACGCCACCTGATTGTCCCTGTCCTTGTCCACCTGGTCTTGCGGCTGACTTGGATTATGTTTATAGACTGATTTATTAATTATTACAATTGTATTAATTATTACAATTTGTTCTCTTAAAATCTTCACCTGGCACAGCCAGAAGAGGACTGGCCACCCCTCAAAGCCTGGTCCTTCTCTAGGTTTCTTCTTAAGTTCTGACCTATTAGGGAGTTTTTCCTTGCCACTGTGCATCAACTCTGTGGTTGCTTTCACTTTGGGGTTTCAGGCTGGGTGTCTGAAAGCACTTTGTGAGAACTGCTGATGTAAAAAGGGCTATATAAAATCATTTGATTTGATATCACCGACTGAGTGGAACTGAGAAAAAGGATGATAGAGAATTGTTAGAAGTTCACCAGATCCGACTTCTAAAGAATGTGCAAACTCTCTATCGTTGTTAGCTTCTACTTTTTATCATTATAGAGATACTTGTATGAACATACTCTGAAACAGGCCTTTTTACGCAGTGTGAGTCTTTCATGGTTGGATAAAGCCTTATGTGGTTTTATCATGAAGAAAGCATTGTTTTTACCGTGGCTTTAACCTGTCAGTATCACACACACACTTATGGTCCATCCCTCCTAGAAATAAGGCTTGTTTACATTAATAGAGCAAGAATAAAACGATTGATAAACTTATCTTAGTTTGCACAATCATTTCCATAGCATTTAAATTTACATCACCATTTTCCAGAGGTACCACACTTGTACCAACTTGTCTTCATATTTGTAAAACTTTGGGGGGACTCTGTCGAAAATGTGGTGCACGCTACCTCGGAAGGGGGCATCTTGAGCTATCGGCATCTGCAAATTTACACTACAAAATAATCTAGCATTCCAGTCTTCTTCGTTCTTAGTTTTCTGTTGTGACTCTGAGGTTGCAATGTACTCTCCTTTGTTCCTGTGATTCCATGGTCCTGTTGCACCTGCTGAAGTGAGGTGACACTCCTTTTGAGCCCCACGCCGTTTGAGCTACAGTGTCGAGCCTTCCTGAAATAATTTAGTTAGTGCTGGTGTACGCTGGATACTTACAGCACGGGAGGTGGGGCTCTCGGCTTCTTCACACCTGCTGGGCCAAATCAGGTGTGATTGTATTTGTCATTACTAATGAGCATCAAGGATGTGTCCCTGTAAGTGGCAACTTGGAACAAATGATATATTCATAAGAAAAGGTTTTCAGGGGTCATGGCTTATTATGGGCGTGGCTTTCAGATGTGTCCACATTCTGCAACCCATTAGAGTATACTGAATTCCGGTTCATTATTAAGTTAGGATACCACAAATTAAAATGGACCTTCAATTATGTTGAACATATATTCATATATTACTTATCTTAATATAAAATGAAAAACATTATTAATAATTGCATACAAATGCTTGACTTGGGTCAGAGTTGTCCAGAATGTTAAACCAGAACGTTATATTTTTGTCGAACAGTGTAGAGTACTGAGTTATTAGTAAAGGATTGGCCTGGAGCTCATTGGAGCACTTTACTGTTCCTCTATAAAACAAGTAGCCAAAACTATCACCAGCCAGCAGCCTGCATGTGCACGCACACATGTAAGTATGCAAGCCTGTGTCCTTGTTTGCATGCATCCTGCGTGTGTCAGTGCATGATTGGACTGATGGCAGAGGAAAGAAATAGAGACATGATTTCAGCAGCAGGTATCCCCCTACACTCTAAACAAATGTTTTTGGAGGATCCTTAATGCTTTCATCACATTGTAATTGTGGGTGGGGAGGCTATTTCTTCTCGGAAGAACCCTTTCAAAGATCGCCTGTAATGATAGAACCTCTTGAAGAAGGATAGTGCTAGAACAGTTTTGTATGTGCTTTTGTGCTTAACCTCCTTACCTGACACCAAACAGTATAAAATTATTCTGATTGAATTTGACTATAGAGCAAATAACCAGACATTGATAACACTACAGTGAGACAAACTAAGACAAAATTTAAGCTAGACTGAAAGGCATTAGTCAGAATCAATCAAAATCAGATTTCTTCTAAATAATGTATTGAAATAAATGAACACAGTTGCATCAACACACAACATAGTATTATGACCTGATCGTGTTCATGGGTACAGTCCCAGTGTGATTAACAGCATACAGGGGTTAAGCTTTCACATAAGTACAAAGGAAGCTGATGGAAACCAATAAATGCTGCTATATGGATGACTCAAATCTATTACCTCTTACCAGCAAGCAAATTGTATTGCAATGTCTTTCATGAAGTAATAGTGAGGTATACCTGTCAAGAATATATGTATATATTTTTTTACTTTGTTTAAAATAGGTGGAAAAAAACATCACATCATAATTTGACCAGAGCAACTAAAATAATGTAGGTACTTTATTAGTCATACTGACATCTTGATCTTAACAATAAAAGGAGGTATACAGTGTTTTGTAAGATGAGTTGTTTTTTGTTGAATTACTTTTAGAACCAAAAATGAATGTGTATGTGTTTGGCTTTCTTATTGGAATCAGGAGTGTTTTTGTTTTGTGTGGATATACTGTGTTGATTTGTCCTCTCCTCTGGACTACAGTGTACTCCTAAAAGATTTACCCATACCACTGCATTCAAATGAGGCTGCAATGAAAATGAATCAGACTGTAGCTAGTGTGTCAGCATCATAGTCCTGGGCTTTGGCTAGGCTTCTTGTCAAACTTTGATTGAGATTGTAATGGACGAATAGTATTTGAGTAGAAAACCAAGCTCTCATTATTTAACTCTTTGTGTGCTGTTGTGTCTTTTCACCGACAAAAGCTTTTCTCTCGTGAAGTGAAACAGACATCACCAACTAACTCATAAGAACCCTTCCCCACAATCTTTGTTTAAATTAGCATTCGTATTAATGTTATTATTAATAATATTATACAAACATTTGATGTATAGGGCGTTAGCAGTGTGTAGCAAATATTGAAATGAATGATACTGTTAAGTGTTGAATGTAACACAAGTAAACCTATACGCATCACAACTGCATGAAACAGTTCTAATAAAAATTGGGGGTGTGCCGAGTACTCGGACAAAAGTACTATAAAAACAACAAACATATAAATGCAAGAAGTAAGGTCATGTTTTATTCTAATTTATCCTAGAAATATTTCATGCACACATTTGTTTTCCCAGTCATGTGAAATCCATAGAGTATAGAGAAATATTTTTCGGTATAGTTATAGTAGCCTACTGTACTTAGTATGTCGAAATTCCATTGCTTACACTTCATCATGCATTTGTATGTTAAAAGAGCCATACAGTTAGACATGTAAATAGTTAAATGCGATGGTACAAATGTGGTGGCATATAGTAAGTGTCGGAAGAGAAAACTTTGCCCCGTCTGGATCACTTATTTGCTTTGAGCAATAATGCGTAAAGCGATACACTTGGAGATTGTCTATAAATTAAGCAGTGCAACAGAATAATAGTAATTAAATCACCAAGTGTGTGCGTAAGGAGGTAACATGGTTACAGCATGACATCAAAAAACAATATTTATGAATTACAGTAACATGTGACCGGGTCAATATATATTTACCATACATAGATCGAAGAGGATGACAAGGCTTCCAACACCTTTATTTAATCCTGGAATTCATTAAACTAGGCAGACAGTACAGGATAACCACCCTCAACCAACGGCCAAGTTGACTTTACAGAATACTGTATTCAGTATTAACAATCGATGCTAATACAAGTTAAGCTTGTTTATGTATGTATATATACATTATAGATTTTATAGAAAATCTTCAAATAGGTTTGTAATACAATATTTTATAAACATTGTATAGTGTAATATTTGTATTTAAAAGTTGATCATTTGAACACGTCAGGGAAAAATGTTTCCTCACCCTTTATGGTAGGTATATTATATTTAACCTACAGTACCAGTCAAACGTTTTGACACGCCTATCCATTCAAGAGTATTGTTTTAGTTTTACATCAAAACTATGAAATAAAACATATGGAATGATATAGCTCCCAAAAATAACAGATCAAAATACATTTCAATTTGTAGATTCTTCAAAGTAGCCTCCCTTTGCCTTGATGACAGCTTTGCACACTCTTTGTATTCTCTCCACCAGCTTCATAAGGTAGTCACCTGGAATTAACAGATGTGCCTTGTTAACAGTTAATTTGTGGAATATGTTTCTTTCTTAATGCGTTTGAGCCAATCACTTGTGTTCTGACACAGTAGGGTTGGTATACAGACCATCATCATGTCTGTAGTAGTCCATATTATGGCAAGAACATCTCAAATAAGCAGTCCATAATTATGTTAAGACATGAAGATCAGTCAATCTGGAACCTTTAAAGCTCTATGATGAAATTGGCTCTCATGATGACTGCCACAGGAAAGGAAGACCCAGAGTTATCTCTGCAGCAGAGGATAAATCCATTAGAATTTCCAGCCTCAGAAATTGGCAATTAACTGCACCTAAGATTGCAGCCCAAATATATACTTCACAGAGTTCAAGTAACAGACACATCTCAACATCAACAGTTGCGGAGCTTTGATGATGAGTTTTTGAAAGCATAGATGTTTGCGTCTTTGGGAATAAAAAGACAAGATTTCATGATGACTGTGTTGCCTATTTTAAATTTAAATCGAAACATGTCGTGCAACTGTGGCCAGGGATTGGAATTTCCCTCGTCAACGTCCTCCAATTGACAACTTTCCATGTCGGTGTTGGTGTCTGTCATTTAATTAGCTACGTCTGTGCTCGCACTCCGATGCAGATTTAAAGAAGAGGGAGGGAACACCCAAACTCAAATCAACTCATGAAACGAAAAAACTCAATATTTTTGACAAACGACTGAAGACAAAATTGTTACGAAAGAGTAGATGAAATGTAACGGTGTAAAGAGTACGATTTATTTAAAAATAAATACTTGAGTAAGGGTAAAGAGTACAGCCCCCAGAAAGAAACTAGAAAAGTACTCATTCCTCTGAAACTGTATTCTTTTACTCATTTGCGTTACTTGTAACGTGTTATTACCCACCCCTGCTTGCTTGGGCCAAAAAACGTGAGAAATGGAATTTAGACCAATGGATATCTGGTCTAGTTGAGTCCAAATTTGAGATGTTTGGTTTCAACTGCCATATCTTTGAGAAGCAGAATGGGTGATCAGATGATTTCCGCATGTGTGGTTCCCACCAACAAACATGGAGGAGGAGGTGTGATGCTGTGGCAGTGCTTTGCTGGTGACACTATCAGTGATTTATTTAGAATTCAAGACACACTCAACCAGCTGGTTTGCACTTCCCATCCCATTTAGTTTGTACTTCTGTTTTTCAACAGATCAATAACCCAAAACACACCTCCAGGCTGTGTAAGGGCTATTTGACTGAGAAGGAGAGTGATGGAGTGCTGATTCAGATAACCTGGCCTCCGCAATCTTCCGACCTAAACCCAACTGAGATTGTTTGGGATGAGTTGGACCACAGAGTGAAGGAAAAGCAGCAAAAAAGTACTCAGCATATGGGGGAAATACTTTACAACTGTTGAAAAAGCGTTCCAGGAAGAATCTAAAATCCAAATATATTTTGATTTCTTGGTTACTCTAACTTTTTTAGTTACTACATGATTCCATATGTTATGTAATAGTTTTCATGTCTTCACTATTTTTCTACAATGTGGAATGTGGAAAACCCATGAATGAGTAGGTGTGTCCAAACATTTGACTGGTAATGTATGATGTATAATATTTTTTTACCTTAACAAGTGAGGTAACATGTTACCTTAACAACACTGTGCGAAAACTGTAACCACTCAGCCACTCTCATTGTCACTACTACACGGCACCTCTTGGTTCTCATGCTTTTCAACATTGTTAGTGACTTTGCTGAAACTTGAATGTACAGACATGATAACCATGAAATATGTATTTGTCTTTGTGCAAATTCACAGTCCACAGCTCACCCACAACCTAAATTACTTCCGCTGAGTAGTACTCACTTTCACCATAAGTTTTGAGAGGCTTGCCAAGGAACACATCACCTCGACCATTACCGCAACCCTGCCTGGACCAATTGCAACTTTCATAGAACTCCAACAGACCCACAGATTATGCTGTCACACTGCACACACCCCAAACCCACCTGGACAAGAGCTAAAGAACACCTGTGAGGATTGACTGCAGCTTGGTTTATAACAACATAGTGCCCTCGAAGTTCATCAGGGGAGACATTAACATTCAAGTAATGCGACTTAAATAGTGAATAAAGGCATTTTAATACTTGGGAGTCACATTCACAATCATTGCATTGCAAATGCCATGCTCTTACCATGTGCTGTTACACAGTACCCCACAAGACCTGGGGCTTGACCCAGCCCTGTGCAACTGGAACTGAAACGCGGACACCTCCTCTGTGCTGATTCTCAACAAATGTGTCCCTGAAAGGTACATGCTCAGCGCCCTCCTGAATTACCTGTTCCTGTTGAATGCGGGGAAACGACACAATGGTGGCGGGTTGCATTTCCAACAACAATGTGACAGATGACACTGAGGAGGTTAGGGCCTTGGTGGAGTGGTGTCAAGTGAACAATCTCTCTCAGTGTCAGAAAACAAAGGACATGATTGTGGACTTTGGGAGACGACATGCCCCCTTTGCAGTAAAGTGTCACGTTAATCAACACGAATCGTAAATGTTCAAACCACACCAAGAAACTCAGATGGGGGAAGAAATTTGGGATGTAGTTGGCTCTCTGAGTGTACTTTTAGGTGCGCTACTGCTTGGTAAGGCAGCAGCTCCTTTCATAATTGTATGGCTCTTTGGAAAGGGGTAAGGTTAGCCCAAAGTACCTTTGGGGACAAGGATGCCATTTTCTATACGCCGTGCCATAGAAATGCTACAAAGATCATCATGAACCTGAGCCACTTGGCAATGACCAAAAGATTGCTAGTCCCAAGTCTAATTATTATTATTTTTGACAGCTGCCTTCATACCCTGTCCGATTCAAGACGTTGTTTTAAATGTGGAACCCAAAACTTGGTTGGACCTTCTTTGCGAACTGAAAAACATCCCATTTCCCCCTCTGGCGGACAGTAACACTACAGGTGCATTGCTATTAAGACAGAAGGACAGAAGAAACTTCTACCCCCAGTTATCAGACTGTTTAACTAACTACTATCTTCCCAGCACATTTTGCACACACACACACACATTCATACATCCCCTCATTTACACAAAGACATTCATCCATATGCATACACACGTTCAATTCACACAGCTCTACCATGTGCATTAGGATCCCTTTCCATATTTTTATTTTATATCCTGTTTATTTGATTTTGTATTTTTGTATTGTATTTTATAAAGTTGTGCTTTCTATAAACCACTTTTTCATAGAGTTACTTTATTTTAATGGTTGCATTGTTTAGGAGTTACTTTATTTTAATGGTTGCATTGTTTTATTGTTGCAGCACAAATTCCTTCAAGGAAATAAAGTGATGAGTGTATCTTTAGGGAAAAAGCCTCAAGGGAAAATTGGTACAAAATATAGTTTCAAGATATTTTTCCCCAATTAGCTCTATGCTTAGCATTACACAGCCGGGCTCAAATCCAAGAGGCCTTTGACAGGATTAGTCTGCCATGATTTGTAAGGGCCAGAACTGCTAGCTATTCATACAAATTCCACCATGGATTGATTTTCTCTCTCTCCTTGTTTGGCAGATCCCACAGAATTTATCTTTGACATATTTCACTTAATCTCATCTTGAAACTCTTGCTTCGCTAATAGCAGTGGAAGGGACCATGGGAAATGTGCATGGTCAGCTTGCCTGGGATTTTGGCTGGCAGTGTGCATTAAAGTAACAATTCTAGCTTAAAGATACCGGCATAATGTGCCTGTGTTTGCTATTTCAGATTTCATGATATCTCAGTGGAACATTTCTACAGGCTTCTTTTACATTCTAACCTGACCTCTACCCTCTGTAATTCCCCAAAACTGCTATTCAATTTAAGCTAACATTGATTTGTACCAAATGGGTAGACTTTCTGAAGATCATTTTTGTATTGCTACGGGAATGTATGGGAATAATTTGCGATCAATTGTGATCTACCTCCTGCTGTTAGCTTGATGGCTTATTATACTGTAACTCTCCTCATGCCTAATGGTCTGTCTGGTGCTCCCAGCACTGAGCCACTGCTGTAATGAGGGGTAGCAATGTTCAGACAGCCTCCCTCAGCTCCTTTGTCATCAACTGTCCATCTGATGTAATCAGACTGCAGGGGAGAAAGGAGAATGGATAAGTTAGATGAGAAAAAAGGAGGACGGAGCAGTTTTTGTGACTAACACCAGCTCCTTGTGACACTAAGAATATTCTAATAAGGGTGCTTATTGTACAGAGGGAAATTATCAATTGGAAAATGGAGTGTTGAGCGGTTGGACAGGTGTGAGAGAGAAAATGGAGATAAGGCTATCTGGGGTTGCGAGATCTGAGCCAGAGTGAGGAAGGATATGTATATTTTCCATTCCCAACCGATCTCTATGTTGTATAAAGGACAGGCAGATAGAAGATCAAACCTGAGAAGGCTTTTAGATCTATGCAGACATTCATGAATCTGAATAAAGAATGGTTTGCCTCTCCATCGACCAGTTGTCTCATCTGTGTCTCAGGTCAAAATTCTTACAAGTACCAAAGAGTATATACTGAGAAATGTTTTATAGAAGGTGATATTCACAGCTCTGCTTTGATTCCAACAAGTGCAGTAGACTGTCATATGCCTAGCACACAGAGACCACAATAGGTCCTAAAAGTCTGTCCTGTTACATGAAAGGTTACCATTAAAGGTTACCATTAGGGTTTGGGTCTATTACTTGTAAATTCATTTACAATTAGGGTTAGGGTACCTAGTAAGCACACATACCCTTTGAGCCCACTTCCATCTTTGGATTCAAATCAAAAAGAGAAAAAAAAATGTTTTGGGAGTTATAATGTCTCTTCCAATGCTGTATGTCTTACAACCATGTAATATGTCTTACAACCACTTTTTAATATGATGGCCATTAAACAGATTTGCCATTAATAAGTTATGGGTGTCCAAGTGCTACTACTTCCTGCCGGGCAGTTTATACGTTTCCAAAAAACTTCTTAATTGGTGTGTAGAAGACCCCCAGATAATAACTTTTCTTCTATATTGTCTGGGCTTTAGTGTGTATGTAGTCATATTTCCTTTTTAAGTAAGATATTGTTTTTATTCAGGCATATATTAATGTATTACTTGAATGTTTAATATAATTGTGTCACCAACTGAAAAGATGGGTTTAATGAGCTAGCATTCACATTACATGTCACAACTAATACAGTAACTACATTGCTTAGAGAACTGCAACAACATTGCAAGATGTCAAGAAAATATAACTCACATTTTCCAATACATTTTACAATGAAATTAAACTTAACTCGTTATAGATTGATAGTTTTTTTGGAAGTAGCACTTTCATTTCAGATGGGCTTGAGGTTAAGCTTGCATACAAAATTACCACCCTCTGAGCAAAGTATAAATAAAAAATGATGATCAATATAAACTTGGTATAGAGTTGAATTTTCCAGTGTACATTTATCTCCAATACATTTTTATTTAAAAATATCGTAGTCAGATAACAACATGTTAATTATTTTTTACTTTAAACCATGTGTTCCTATGAAAGATGCAATTTGGTACTTTTGCAATTAACAAAATATTTTTTGAAAAAAAGTTTTGGGCTGTATGTGCCATATAATGTTTATATGTGCAGGGTCTATAAGAAGAATCACCATCATACCTCAGTTAGCCATGAAATTCTAAGATGGAAAGTGAATTGTTCGGATGAAAAGTGGGACGTTGTTGACAACCCAAGTCATCTACACTGTGGGAAAAGTTTACTTTAAAGTAAAAGCCTCAAAATGTGCAAAGCAGACCTGCATCGCACAGAAGCAAGAACGATGCTTGAGCACTTGAAGACAAAACATATTTGAGTCACTATGACAAAGGATTAAGTGTCAAAGTTAGCAAATCTTATATTCTAGTTAAATTCCAGTTAGAACCAGAACTTATCAGAACTCATTGAAACAAGACTAACAAGGCCAAACAAAAGCCGATACCAAGTTCATACATTTTTGAAATATCGATGTCTGTTACAATGTCAATGACCAGTTTCTTATAGTGAAAGTTTAGGATGTGTCCACAATTTAAGCTTATTTAAAACACCCATCGGCTTAAATGATACACATGGTACCCATTGAGCCCTGTTCAGACTCTTCACATATAAAATATATTTACCTGACATGACAAAAATGTGTTAATAAGTCATAAATGTTCTTTAATTTTATCTGCACTTTGTCTTTAAAAAAAGGTGTTTAATATATATTAGTAACTTAGATTGCTTTAAAATAGTTGTTTACTTCCTGAATTGAAATGACCCCAACACTGATCCCTATACTGAGATTGTAACATACGTATGAGCACACAGTACAACATGCAGTCTAATCTAATCTTTCTCTCTCTCTCTCTCTCTCTGTCTCCCTCAGTCTGTCGCTCTCAACCCTAATGAACACAAAAATACTCAGATTATCTTGTCCGTTCTCCACCTTTGTCATGTCTAAAGAAGCGTGAGCACCATTTATTATCACTTCAGGGGAATTGCAGTGTTGTGAGCCTTAGGTCTAATTAAGCAGGTGCTTGTCAGTTTGGGTTTATTAACGCTGAGGGCTGAAGAGGCCCAGAGGGACATGTGGGCTGGCTGAGTTCAGATCAGTGACTGGGCACCAGAGCCATAAGCAGCTCAGCCCAGTTAACTTCAGGTTAGTCATCACTTAAATCACTTCTATTCATGAGAGCATTATATAGTCATAAAACACCCCAACACTTTGCAACAGAGACCAACATGCATTGCCTTACACTGTTAAAATGTTGGTACTTTGTGTAAATCTGGACTGGTTTCAACTCTAATTTATGAAACCGAGCAATTTGAATGAACATAAAATGCCTAAAGTATCCTCTACATTACAGCCATCCACATCAGGCATTGCAATCAGCCACTGAGGAAGTGTTTAAAAAAAGTGAATGCTGCTATGCTGTCTGCATCGCGTAGCGTCCTATGGCAGAATTCAAGTTTAATATTCACCAAGGTTTGCATCTTGATGGCAGAGTTGTGCAAAATCACTGACAGGATTCATGCGTTTTCTTCCAGCGCAGTCCATTTACCAACAACTTTGTCTCATGTGCGGGCATAGAACAGTAGTTCAATATGCAGACAGCATTCAAGAAAAATATATGTTTAGGACTGAATGTGTGGGCATGCTCACTCCCCTGATGACCTTGCAGGTGCAAGGGCCACCTGAGTCACTAGAGTGCAATGAGGCCAGGAAATCACCATTGTCGTCAAGGCAAATTGCTGGCCAATTTGCATCACCCATGGTGCTTCTCTACTAGTCAGCTAGTGCCGCAGTCAAGGCTCAAACCTAGACTGTGGTGGTCAGCCTTGTGCTATGAAATAGTGTAAATGTAATTTATTTTTGGGCATTCAAATAAAGTATTTAAAATGTATGTGTGCCAGGCTAGTGTGTGTGTTTGTGTCCGCTAACATGCTTGTGTATGGGAAAACCACTGTGCAAAATCTGGCTGTCCTCCAGATCAGGCTCTGATGTCCTAATGGATAAGTGCTTTGTGGTTTATTGCAGAGCCAGTGCTAGCCCTGTGCAAAACTCAATCCATCTTGATGCAATGGAACAATAAAGAGCAGCAGACTCCTAAAACAAAATACACACAGACGGAACTTAAAAACCAAAAGCAAACTATATAGGAAAAGAATGAAAAGCAACACTGCCATCTACAAAAAAAAAGGTATTAAATTAAGTGCATAACACGGTGCTGACACACAGGACTCCAATACAACTTATCAGGCTTAAGTTTGCAGATAAAGAGATCTGATAATTTAAAGCGACTTTCACAAATATTGTCCACAAAATTCTCTTCACGTGAAACAGACATACAAAGCCAATAATAAAGTGCTATCAACAAGATTTTTTCCTAAGATAAAAATCAGCAAATTGTCATAAAAAAAATATATATATAAATGTAAGAGGGTCTGATTATTTTGAGTCAAGAAAACGCCGTGCAAAAATATTTTCATTTAGGGCCAGCGTTTACAGTTGGCTTATTGTATATTAATTTATTTTCCTGTTTTGTTGCAATTTTGCAGCAGTAAACCTTTGAAACAAGTAAATAAACCCGCAGTGTTTGGTTTGTGTATCGCTTTAGATGTTCAGCTGATGCAGTACCAATTATAGTCTAATCACTTTGACATTTCTTATCCTTCTCTGATGTCAAGCTCACCTTCTGTGTCGAAACATCAGCTGATCCATTCCCCCAAATACTCCCTCATCAAACAGAACATGCACACACTCTAAGAGACCCATACACTCTGTGTAGGGGGCAGTACAACTTTAGCCTGTGGGAGCTAATGCATAGACCACCCCATACTGTATTGATCAAATTGCTTATTACATATTATTTGGGCATGGTTATTCCTTTCCTAGGGTTAAATATATAGATTGAGACCATTTTCAACTTACAACAGTGTAATTCAATTGGCTGTAGGGTTTCAACTCAAAACAAAAATACGCCATTGCCGGTTAAATCAGCAGACGTTCAGGCTGTGCTATAAATCTAAGCTACCAAAGTTTATTGGAAAATATGATTTTAGAAGTTGAATTGAATATAAACATTACCTGCTTGAACAGGCTGGAATGAACATCTTCGTTCATATCCATTTGCTGAATAAACTTCACACTTCAGCTCACCCTAGATGCCGTTGTGTGGGTTTTCCATGGGCACAGGGGCAGATATCAGGATGGTGTAATTTGCTTTTGTAGGGACCAGCTTGGCAGCAAAACCTAACAATTCAGCTCTATCAACCTGTGCTTGCTGGCTTGTATCTAAATAATCTCTATTTTGTTCTATTTTGGGAAAGAGTGGGATAGCTATCCAGCAATCCTCCTGCAGTTGATAGTTTTTTTGTCAGTACAATAATGTTATCTCTCCTCTTATTTCCCAGGATGGAGGGAGCTGTTATAGGCTGCTCAAACAGAACTGAGAGTGGTGCCATGTAGAGACTACATTTAAGAACAGCATGTTTTAGGGTCTCTCTCAACATCCCCCTGCTCAAATGACCAATGAGTATGTGAGAGAAAGAATAGGCCACTGTAGGTATTGATTTCTTTTGTTGACGCCAATTCATTTTGCCACAACTGGACATAGATTGGATATTGTCTCAGTGAGTTGGTTTTCATTATGAGTCACCTTGTGTGCCCTTTAGTCTACTCAACATCTACAGCAAGTGCTTTCAATCCAGCCAATTCTTTAGACTCTGTACAAGCCAGACTCATTGTTAATGCAGCCTTGTTATTGGACTTGGTGGATTTCTATCTGGACCTTTTTTCCCATGATGCTTCATAGTGTTAACATAATTTTAAGAACTTTCATGCCATCTTTAATTTAAGTATTTCTTAAGCTTCCCAAGCTCTACTGCTACAGTACAAACCTTTAGTCAAAGTAGCATTATTAATGATGAATCTCAGTAGCCTAAACAACACATGCACTTCAAAGTTGCCTAAATATATGATTCATAAAATGAACATGTGTTCTGGAACGGGTTATTTTAGTAGTGTGCTAAAGCAAAAAGCACTCAAACCTGAGGATTATCTGAAATAACACTCTTGTATGTACAACATGAAGCAGAGGGCTTAACATTGTCTTACTGCTTTTGTAAAATGTCTACTAAGATATTTAAAATTAATAAGGTTGCTAGCAAAGCAGTCTGGTTGTACATTTAAAGAAAAAAATTATGTTTATTGGAGTGACTACTTCTCCCTTGCTAGTTAGATAGTGCATTTACCCTACTGGGAAGAACGCATTTACCCTACCACCACACAACATAGCAATGCAAAACTGTAGCGGTACTCCCTGCTGAATGCTCAAACCCTTACTATAATTAATAAAAATAATAATATTGACAAACAAAACCAACAGTGACCGAACTGACCCTTCCTCCCAATCAATTCCAGTTGATGAACCAATACCTCTGCCTTTGTCAGTGTGTCCACCTCTCTTTATCACCTCCACCTGCTCTGTCAGCAACTTTCAGTCACTACATACAAAACCCACTGGACAGCCCTGATCCTTGCAACCTCCACCTCCTTCACTCTAACTGCATACTGCTCAGAAGCATAATTCCCACCACAGTTACAACACTGGATGTTCTCAGTCTCCTCCACAACATACATCTCAAGCCATCACAAGCTCAACACATGCATAAACTTCTTACAGTTGCAAGATTGCAGGAGGCGATTCCTCAAACAGCAACAGTACAGACAAACTTTTCACATTTTCTCCCTCCATTCTAAAAAACTCAAATCTAACATAACAGGAATGATCTGGTTAAACATACCAACAATATCGTCCATTGGCACACCAGTAATGACACCGTTCACCAGGGCTACTCTGAAAGGGCAATCTCGTGTTGTTATTCAGTTCCAGTTTGTACATTTCTAAAGCCTTTTCCTTCTGCCCTCCGAAACACAACCAATCACAACTACACCACTCCTATTCACTCCAACCATCCTTACCAGTTTTTTGCATACCATTTTCTCAACACAAAACCAATCACCCAAATAACCAAATAAGCATCACAAATCTTTTCCACCCAATTCCCTACTTTCTCAGTCCCTCCTTGTCAGGACCTTCCTCTTGCCCACACACTACTCATTTTCAGTCTTCCTAACCAACTCCCGGTCTGCAGCATGGACAATGCCATCCATCTTAAATTCCACACTGCTTAATCTATCGTCCCTACCACCCAAACACCATCCTTCAACCTACCGCCTGTAGCCCAGATTGGTTGTTGTCCCAAAACAGTAGCGCCTATACTTTTCTCCAGGCTGGCCTGCATTTATGGGCAGAGGAACAATAGCAAGATCTGCAACAGGTGTACTAATTGTGACTCACACATACTCACTGACCAGGCTGGTGATACCATGCAGGGTTCGTGGCCGTAAGGTCCTGTCACAATGCTTTCTCTAACATTAGTTACCGGGAATGTAACTCAGGTTATATGAGTGGAGCAGAGCCCCCTAGAGGGCTTAGGCCCTAGTGGGCTAGCTCCTAGAGGGCTTAGCTCCCCGCTTACTCACGCAGAGCACAGAGCAAGGAGTAAAGCCGTCTTCATAGACAGAATTCTCAATGAGGATTGAGCAAGGGTTCAAAGGGCGATTCACATAGTGCTCTAAGCACTATGGGCAGATCCCATTGGGGAGCACCGAGTCTGGCCACATGCCCAAAGGGAAACGGCGAACCAACGGATGGCTGAAAACAGTGTTACCAGCAAATCCCTCATCACAAGCGGAAATCGCAGAGGCACACCCCCTAACAGTTGAGGGCGACCTCTGTGTCTCCAAAAGATACTGTAACAAAGACAGGATCTCATCGACAGGGCAGCGCAGAGGGTCTAGAGATGCTCTGTCATACCAAGTCACAAACATGTCTCAACGCATGGAATACAGTTTGGAAGTAGATGCAGCTCTACCACCCTGTATAGTGTGTACTACCGTAGCAGACAGTCCCCTCCGAATTAGCCTGTTCCATTCAGGGGCCAGGCCATCAAGGTCCCGTGTAGAGTTGGGCGGCGATTTGGACCCTCCAGCAGCTGTATAATTTCCGGGTCCAAATTTGGCGGTGGGCAATCTGGGGCGATGAGAATCAGGTGAAGGCACCCATGCCAACAGGCGAGCAATGCAACACTGTGGCGGAAATACGTAAACATGCCCCTGAGGCCAGGACCGGTGTCTGATCCCAGAGGAGGGCGATCCCGACAATTCAGGGAGAACCAAAGCCAACAATGTGCGTTCTCTCTCGACGCAAAGAGGTCCACTCGGGCTTCCCCAAATTTCTCCCTGATGAGGGAGCTGATTTTGAGATGAAGTGGCCACTGTGGGAGCAAACCTGACGTCATGAAGGCCTTCTCATGACGTCAGGTCTGCTCCCACATTCAGACGGCCTGGAATGTGGGCCGCTGACAGAGAGTGAAGGTGACTGTTTGCCCACAGCCACAGGCGTGTGGCTGACAGGTGGAGAGCAGGAGATCTGACTCCCCCCGGCGATTGATGTAGCACGATTGTCTGAGTGAATCCTGGTCCCTTAATAGGTCTTAGAAGTGGATCAGCACTAACAGAACCGTGTCCAGTTCCAGCAGATTGATGTGGCGAGGGCCCGGAGGCCACACGCCTCCCACTGCTCTTCCTTGGCAAATGCCTCCCCAAACTTGCAGAGATGTGTCCATGAATACCTGTACGAATGATGTCACTCTGCCCAGGGGAGCCCCTTGAGAGCGCACGAAGGGAACAGGGGTTTCCGAGTTGAGCAGCCTTACAGCCTGTGGAAAAAAGCTGTCCCGTAGCCTATTTGTTTTGGATTGAATACTCCTGTACCTTCTGCCTGACGGCAGCTTGATAAACAGTCCGTGGCATGGGTGGCTGGGATCTATAATGATCCATTTGCTCCTCCTACATCTCTCTGTGTAGAGATCTTGCAGGGATGGCAGGTCAGACCTTGTGATGCTCTCTGCTGTTTTAATCACCCTCTGAAGTGAAAAGGGAAGGGAATGAGAACAAAGTGTGTGTGAATGAGTCCTGACAGCTACAGCATGGCTGTGTGGGCGAAGCCACTCACAAGCACTACTGCTCATATCCAAAGGAACCGAATTAAAAAACGACAGAGTTAACTGTCGTAATAGCGGTAACCAATGGAGGCAAACTGGCCCTGATAATGGGGTTGGTAAAATTCACAGACTCAGGCACCATCTGAGACTGCACAGAAGCACAACTTACACCATAAGAGTACAGTTCTGGGGCAGATTTATTAAACAAAGATTTGGAAGACATCACATGACTCAGCCTAACGCAGCAGAGAGAGAGTCAGGCAGGGGGGCCAGGTAGGCAATGCTGCTGTCCCCGGCCGTCTCCATGCCTAGTCAGGATTTCTTGTCCACCCAGGATCTCTTAACCGAGGGCCAGGGAACAGCCAATCTCGAGCCCAGGGTCCAGGATCTGGACCTCGCCAAACAGAAGGGGACGCAGGAGGCAGAGAAGGGTCTCGCCGAGCAGGAACAGCAGGCTGAGCAGCTGAAACAGTGGCAGCAGACTGGCGAAGGTGACGTCTCCTAGCTGATTCTCCAGGGCACTGAGGAACACAGAAGTGACGGACGTCAGGCGAAAAATGGGCAGGACGCCATGCCAAGGGGAGGTGGTGAGAAAGCTCCTTCTTGTTCTCATCTATTCTCCGGAATGTCTTGATGGCGGAGTGTACAGCGTCGCTGAAGAGCCTGGTCTGGGTGAGAGGAGAATTCAGCAGCGGCGTATGATCCAATTCCTTAAGGGAGGAGAGGGACAGCCAAAGGTGTCGGTGCCCCACCACTGATGTAGCCATGGTGCGTACGGCGCAAACAGTCTCGGCCTGATTGAGTTGCGGAATGGCTTTCAGATATCCCGTGATCTCCCCAATCACATGTAGTGAGAGGGTCGAAGGGCCATCAATCATCTCCGCAGCCAGCGAAGCCAAAATAGCTAAATTGTTCGAGGCCACCACAGCCCTCGCCCCGAGCGCAAATGTTTTATCAAACAGCTGAGCTGTGAACTTCTCTTTAGGGAAGAGCAAGGCTTCTTCCCGTGCCATCCAGTGCTGGGAAGAAAATGCGCCACCAGCGTCAGTTCCAGAAGGGAACCGGCGGAGATAATAGCTTGCTGCCTACCCACAACCTTAGTGAACGCAGAGTCAGACCTCACTGGAGCCTTGGCGGAGAGAGGAGCAGACCAGGAACCTTCCTCATAGTCACGTAGACCCTGGACCTCACGAGCAGGTGCCTCCAATTCTTTACATCTGTCACAAAATCCATCCTAGAGTGAACCTTCAGGGGAGGGAGAGGAGGGAGGGGCAATTCAATCCTGAGTGCAGCCCTCTCGATCATTCCGTTGAACTCCACTCTTGAAGGAAGAGGCCGGGCGAGAGAAGCAGCGGAGGAGAGGTCGACATCGCGAGATGTGACAGGTAAAAGCAGACCTACACTTCCTCCCCACGGGATGAGGGGGTGAGTTGGGCTGGATCAGGGGAGTTGGGCCCTGAAAAGGAACTTCCTCTGCTTCCCCAAGGTCCACATCAGAGCACATCAGGAAGAGCTTAATAAGCCTTCGAATATTCACCTCCTCCTCAAATAAGCTTGCTCTCTCAGCACACGCTTAGGAGCAGTACACCGTATACAGAGGTTTTTCAGATGCGGGCCTGGGACCATCTGATATGGGAGGAATTCATCCAAGATCCAGATTAATAGAATAACGATGTGTTAATGCAAAAAACTTACGTACTTCAGCTTTAACAATAATAACTAACAACAATACACTAATTAGCATTACATTCCTTGAGCACTACAAAATATAATATCAATCATTCGACATTTGCCCCCTGAAAAAATAAGCTATTTGCATGTAATGGTACTCCATTGTTAAAGGGATAGTTTGGCCCAGATTAATATTTGGGTAAAAGTCCACTTACCCTAAGTTGTTCCTGAAGACACACAGAGTCATTTTTCCAAACAATCCATTATTCAGCTCTGTTCCAGTCTGTAATTAGCATTATTAGCATCATCCAAATTCATGAATGGAAATGGTTCATCCTGCTTTAGAAAAGCTGCATTCTTTTATCCTCAAATGTCTGGAATGCTGTATGAAAAATCTTTGGTAATGAAGTTACCTCTTGAGATGTAGAGTAGTTGTAAATTGGGTCTATTATTTGTTTATTATTAATTTCCTACTTAAGCTGATCAACATACTGTAAGCAACATGATGGTGGATTTCACTTTGTCAGTATGTCAGTATGAATCATATTATAAAGGACATGTACAGTATGTTTTCTAGTGAAGTATATAATTACTCTGCTCTAAGATTCATATCATGATTTGGGGAAAAAAAGAGATGCATCCAGTTACTTAAAAACTATAAAAAGAATAGCTTAACTAATCATAAAGGACATTTTAGTCATTTAGCAGTCACTCATATGCAGAGAGACATAGAAACATAAAATAGCAAATAGGCTAACCTTGCTCAAGGCCACAAACACACATTTTTCACATTGTTGTCTCAGGGATTGAGCCTGCAACCTTTCAGTTACTGGGCCAATGCTCTAACAACCAGGCTGTCTGCTGCAATAATATATATATTTTTAAATCTGGATTGTGTGCGCAAGGTTTGCTTAGGAATTCTATAAGCTTTTAAGATTTATATTTTCCAGGAGGCTATGTGAGGTGCTTAGGCTCGAAAGTGTATGAATTGCTCAAACATACTCAGTTATAGTGCTTCATCTTCTTTCTACTTATTTAACATTCAAATCATCTTTCTAAAGGTCATTTAATCACACATTTATTGCGTCCTATGTTTGGGGACTGTCAATCCAAAGGTTCAGTGATCTATGATGATCCAGGTGCCCATCCCTGGGGCCATGAGCCTAGCTGCAGGACCCCATGCGCAGGCTTTATAGAACCCAGATGTTGTGCTATCCCTTGTGATGTCCTGAGCAGATGTGTCCCTTACGCCTGCTCTCCTTGGTCCATTGCCTTTGAGTTTCATCCTTCATACACAGGTTCCCTGATGCTATTAATGTCAACTGACAGGGTTCTGATAACTGAACACATGCCCACACACACTATCTCTTAAACCTCTCCACATCCTTGGCACAACATGAAATATTGTAAAAAAAAAAAAGCTGAAAAAAAGTAGAACAACTGTGTAACTAGAACTACTTCTGTCATTTCTCCTTGCTATTCATTTTTATATAATTATCAAGCAGGAACCTGCAAGCAAGTATGTCATTGTGTGACACTTGAAACTGGTTGGTTAGACAGGGTTTCTTAGACAGATATTTCTTCACAGGTGGTGAAAAAAAATCTGTCACCATAATTGAATTTCTACAAGAGGTGGTCAATCTAGGCAGACGACATGGTCCTGTTGTGTGGTAACAAGATTGTAAATGCTGAAGGATGGCATTTTAATTGTAATGGGTCTTCAGAGAGCATGTTGGAACCGTCCCAGCGACCCTTTTGGTGTTTGTGCCAAAAGGCAGGTTGTTCTTTCACATTGTGTTTGTAATTATAGTGTGGCCATATTTTTAATGGTCCTGGACTGAAGGTGCAAGATAATCTCCCACAGACATCCACAGATGTCTCTGTAACTCGTTATCAGTTTCTACTCTTAAAAAATAGGAAAAGATTCAAACACCATAATTGCCGCTGTGCCAGAATGTGACAGTACCTCCCTCTGAGAGTGCGGCTCCAGCCACAAAACAAGGAAGACAGGATACTTAGAAGGGGGACGGCGGCTGGTCGAAACCAAAAACGGCAGCCGCCAAACCCGATGCATCGCCAAAGCACACGGAGCCATATGGAAAGGGTCTGTGTGAGCAACCAGAACAGCCGACCCCCAAAAAGGAGATCAAGGACCAGAAGGGGCCGGCTGAGGCTTTGCACTGGGGCCGACGACTGGACCGTGGGAACAGTACAGGAACATCCAAGGCACTCTCCTCTTTGGCAGCTGCTGGGCCGGATGTCTTCTTCGTACTTCTGGATCCACCTCCATGGGGGTCCCGCACTGAAGCCATTTTGTCCGTAGCTTCCTGAAGACCGCTGGCGCCCGTCACGACGGACGAACCCGGCCACTGGTGTCCCACCTCTTGTAGCTGCTGAGTCCGAGCGCCCTTCTCGTCTTAATAATAATAATAATAATAATGCATTTTATTTATATAGCACTTATCAAGGACCCAAACACGCTTTACAAAATGAACATGAACTCTTGCTCCCAGGTCAGCCTCCATGGAGGTCCCGTGCCGTTGTCAGCACCAGCGTAGCCTCCTGGACCGCGGGCAACAGTCACGACTGGCCAACATGCCCGCTGAACCCACTGTCATAGCTGCCCTCCTAAAAACATTCAAAAGGGAACTGTCCACCAGATTTGGTTGGTCTTATTGTAACGCTGAAGCATGGAGGCAGGACAAGTGCGGGGGAAGGGAGGACATTTAATAAAAGAACTAAGACGTAACAAAACTGACACAAAAAATAAAAACAGAACAATGTTACAGTTTGTATGAATGTTTTCTCTTTTCAGCAGTATCAGTTAATATTTCATGGCAATTGTTTTAAGAAATATTCTGATAGGCATGGGCCTATTTTACCTGATTTCTGACAGTAGGCTGCTGTGCTTGTGATTTAAACAAGATTTAGTTTTAAAGTTATTTTTGTGAAAGCTTGGCTTCCCCGTCTCTAGCTACCAAGGGACTAGGAGTGAGGCAGCAGTAAATATTTTATCTTAAATTATTATTAGAAGGGGGGCAATTCATCTGCTTCTAACATTGCGGTGGCATGGGCAATTTACCTGCTTCAAATATTTCCTGTGTAACTCATTTGGTACAGCATGGCACTTAAATGTAACATTTTAGAGTAATATCTGGGATGAAACAACTGAACAGTATATTTACACTATAAAGATGGCACCTAACTTGGGGACAATCATAAAACAATATTTATAAAACAATATTCTAAATTCTAAATCATTGTATTCACAATTTTGTTTAATTTATAATCATCAATGGTTTACGTTAATTGTAAATTTATTTTAAGATCAATTAACACTTATTGAGTGCTACAAAAAAAAACTTGAAATTCGCTATTGTTGGAAGGGAAGTTGATAATATTTGCAACTAGGAACAGATGCTGAAGTCAATGTCTGGTTTATTTGGGTGGCAGTGGCATACCACACGCACGCAGTGCATGTCTTCTGCACATTCTTCTTAAGATTATTTGCAGTACTACAGTAGCTTACATCAGAAAGTGTAAAGGTATGCTATGTTCATCTGTCACATAAGAGTGGGAAGGGCACTGTTTTTGAAAATCTCAAAATGAATGATTTAGGTAAAATAATTAGAATTTTTTAGTGGTTTATGAACAAAAAGGTGAATGTTATACAGTGGCCAAGTGAAAGTACTTATTTCAACCTCATTTAGAATCTGTGGCACTATTTTAAAATGTTGGCCCAAAAGCATTGTCCAAATTGACCAACCTGAACCAAATCTGCAGGAATGAATGAGGCAAAATCACTCCAAACATATGCATAAAGCTCGCACATACCTTTATGCAAGGTCTTTTTTTTCATAAAAATATTTCCCAACATATAACCTATTTAATCTTACAATAATTGAGTCTGAGTTTCCGTCTTTTAAAATAAAATATCAAGCAGAAAGAAATGTGAATCTACCATTTGTAATTCAGTAATATGACAGAATTGGTCTGGGGTTTAAATAGTTTTGTGAGTATTGTAAGTGCTAAGTGGATTATGTATTTAGTAAAATTGTGTCAAATACTTCTTTTCATAATAATTGTTCCTTGTCATCTCAAGGCTTCCCTGGCAGCTCTCTGTATCAAGGCTCAGACCAAGACCCAAATGCAGACTCAGAAGGCAGGAGTTCGAAGCTTGGCGAAGTTTATCAAAAAAATCAAAAGGCAGAAACAAATCGTGGGCAGACAGAGGTTTGGTACACGGGACAGGCTATGTACAAGCAGAGGGCAGGTGGGATCAGGTCGGGGCAGGCAGAGGTTTGGTACACAGAAAAATCTAGGAGACAAAAGTGAGAACAGAAACGTTAACATGATATTGAGTTTTTCTACAAAATAGACTCTAAACCCCCTGAAGCTATCAGACTCAAAACCGGTTACTATAAAAACATAGAAGCGGTTGTCTATGGGATGAACCAGGCCTTAAATGAGAAGATTAAGAATGTGTTTTTAGGTTATGACAATATTCAAAAGCGAGTAAAAATTGTGAGTGAGGAAACTCAGTCAGCTATCAAGACTCGAGGCAGTTTAGCTTAGATATTAGGGATACGTTCTGACAGATGGCTGGAAACAAAAGATAATTTGAGTCCATTGCCTGTAGACAAACACGCAGGATTTTATAACATGTTTGTGTATATGGATATTATATCTTTTCAAAGGGTCGGAGACAGTTTTGTACCACTCCTACGGACAGTTCATATAGAAGGAACAGACGAAAAAATATTAAGCCACATCTAAGCCTACTAAGCCACATCTGAAACATGCGGCGAAAAATATTGTGGGTGAAGTTATATCGAACGTTATGAACCGGAAGGAAGTCCATTTTTCTTTCAAATTTTTACTGTGTGCTGTATTGTATCTGTGGAGCTCGGTACACTTTCCCAATCGATCTCCAAACCAGTGTCAAAACCCCCGCTCTGCTCCTCTCCATCTTTCATCTCAAGACTAACTTAGAAGAACATAACCATAAAACACTTTTATTAATCACCCCCACCTAACCGGACATGTACCCCCCAAAAACGCAACTGTTAACAACCCGGACATAAATTAACAACCGTTAAAATGTCATTTTTCATAATCCTTTTGACCTAACCCCTCTCATCCCACAGAATCACCTGCTCTACCCCATCCTCTCTAACCGGACATGTATCCCCCCTGGAAAAACAACTGATACCATCCGGTCATAAATCAAAAATCATTTTCATATTCTCACACATATGCAGCTGCCAAAAGGTCAAAGGTCAAAGCAATAAATCACTCTTGCCGTGGGGCGCCGTATACTGTATCTCTCTAATGATATTATGTACCATAGATGATGAGATCCCCAAACTCATCCTCTCTGGGATGCTCTTTTATAACCAATCATGTTACTGACCTGTTGCCAATTAACCTAATTAGTTGTGAGATGTTCCACCAGGTTCTTTTTTGTATTACACAACTTTTCCAGTCTTTTCTTGCCCATGTCCCTGCTTTTTTGAAATGTTTTGCTGACATCAAATTAAAAGTGGGAATATATTTTTCAAGGAACAATAACATTTTTCAGTTTCAACATTTGATATGTTGTCTTTGTACTATTGTCTATTAAATATAGGGTTTAAATGATTTGCACATCTTTGCATTCTGTTTTTATTTCCATATTACACAGCGTCCCAACTTTTTGGGAAATGGGGTTATAGATTGATTGGCATTTTGTATATAAATTACAAATTATGTCTATAACATAAAATGTGGAGTAAGTGAGAAGGTCTGAATACTTTCCAAAGGCACTGTAACCCCATATGAACATGAATTTATGCAGGCTGCAGCTAGTGATCTAGCTTGTATGTAAATCAAGATGAGACTCCAGATTATATCACAATAACATAATTAGGCATTTAGCTGAATTGCAGAATGCCTTAAGAAAACTACTTTGCACTCTTGCCACTTCTAAGCCCTGAAACTTAGGCACAGTTTAATCTTAAACACATTATATGTACCACTCCAGAGAGATGTAACTTGTTAAAGACTCACTCTCTATCTTCAGACACTTATAATGAAAGAAAAATCGTTGTCTGATGCATTAAATGACTGACAAAACGCACAACCTCCCACACAAAGCCAACACATTACTCTAACAATCATGTTGTCTGTCTCATATGTGCCTATCAGAAAATCCATTAGTTCAGTCACTAACTCCTTTATCAAAAAAGATGGTAGACAAATAATAGTCCATGCGTCATTTATTTTTCCCCTTGAGCGATAATGACTGTTAGTGGCCAATCAAATTCTGAGACGAGATTAAAGGAATTATGCCTGCCCCAGGGAGAATAGGAAATGAAGTGTGGAATAAAAGCCTTCCATTTATCATCAGAAATTGCCAAATGATGTTGTCTCAGAATTAGGTTCCAACCAAATAATACAATATCCTGAATTATTTTTCACGAGCTGAATTATATCAAAATATGTTGCTGGAAACTGAGGAAATATGTCCATAGAATGAATGTTTATTATACAATACTTGATCCACATGAACAACGGCATACAAAGATATAGTTAAAAATCTAGAAAAATAGAGGTAGAGAAAAGCAGGACTGTCTTTGGTAAAACAATGTCTTCAATATCTGGAGCATACACTACCTTTTCCATATGGAGTCTGGTGAATTTTCTAGCAGAGAATACACTTTAGTCACTATGTAAAACTGCACATACCCAGAATTTATGTGTAAAATTGTGCTGGTGGCAGACAACATACAGTGACAGAATACAAGTTAATCTTTGACCGGTAGTCAAGCATTACTGTAAAATGCTAATACAAATTATAATATAAAGCTCAACATAGTACAAACTGGAAGGCAGTGGCGGTTTGTAACCTTAGGCAAGGCAGGCAGCCGCCTATGGCCCCAGAAGGCTTATGGTCCTTGTGAAAATTCAAACTGGAATACAACTGAAAAAAATATAATAATACATGTTTTTTTGTAATTATTTTATTGTCTTAAAATCTGATTGTGTTGCTCAAAATTATTAAATTGAATCATGCCTTCTAATACATTATTTGTTTCAGACCGAACCCCCCCACTCATACTCAAATGGTCTGTCCCATATTGTTTCTCACCGATGCAGCCCAAAAGATGATTAAGAAACTTTACACTTAAACAAAACAGCTAAATGCTCTGTGTTTCACTGTAGTCATAGCTTAAAAGGCAGTATTTACCTAGATAATTCAGATAATTATTTTTAAACTATTTACTCTACTGAAATGGGCAGCAATACAAGTGTCTTTGGAAGTGGCAGTTCCATTCAAAAAGAAAGAATGAAGGTATGTTCAAAGTGTTGCCGGTATGGCTTTGATAAAGACAATAAGGTAAAAAATAGATAATGTTGGAGCCTCAACCAGTCTCTGCCTAGGGCCCCAAAATCTCTAAAACCGCCTCTGCTGGAAGGCAAACTAATAAGTAGGGCTGGGTTTAAATTCAAGGCACGTTAAAGGACCAACAATATTCTCCACAAGAGAGTAGGCATCAGTGCTTAGTGAATACTTACACGTGAGACAGCAACACATGCAAGGCTATTTTTAATCCATACTGCCATAATTCAATAGTAATTGCTCAATTTCTGACTACTGGTATGCCAACATTTATTAAAGCAATAAGGCATAATTTCTGTTAATTAAAATATTCTATTAATAAGATGACAATTCAATTAGTCTACTTGAAAATAGTGTATAGTCTGGACAAAAGTAGGTTGTTGCTATTTTTGTCACGTTGGCACAGAGACCCAGTCATTAGTCATTCTTTTTGAATAGTTGCTATAAAAAAGGAAATTTGGTTGCTTGTTAATTCAGTCACATAATAAAAAGAACTAAAATGACAATGACTGCTGCATTTTTGTTAATTTGAGCTTTTCTCTTGGCATTCACTGATGAATACACAGTGATAATAAAATATAAATTAAAAAAATTATTTTCTTGTGATAGTGTGTTATCCGTTGACTCATGGCTGCATCATACAGCCGAGCTAGATCACATATGGAACAGGAAACAACTCTTCAAAGACCAGACTAACCACTTAAATCAAACAATTAAATATATTGGTGAGGCTGTCTGGCTAGAATCAAAGTATGATAATGTGTTAAAAATGATAATGTGTTATGATAATAAGTTAAAAATGCAGTCCAGGACTTCAATTCACAAAATATATTTTTAAGCCTCCAATTTTGGGCTGTTTTTGAAATATATTGTTTATATGTGCATAATATGTAGGCAGAATCACTATCATTCCTCAGTTAGACATGAATTTCCAAGTTTGAAAGCAAATGGGTTTGATGACATTGCTAAATTGGCACATAAATGACGCAATACATCATTTTCAGGTAGCCTTTTTGGCCCGACATTGTAACTTTTACAACCAGTGGCCAAAAATGTCAGACTGCATCTTTAATAGATACAAAAACTTTTAGCAGACTGGTATGAATGTGACAACCAATACAACATGGTTTGCATAGGTTTGCATACCCTGGCAGAAAATGTGAAATTTTGGCATCGATTTTGAAAATATGACTGATCATGCAAAAAAACTGTCTTTTATTTAAGGATAGTGATCATATGAAGCCATTTATTATCACATAGTTCTTTGGTTCCTTTTTAAATCATAATGATAACAGAAATCACCCAAATGGCCCTGATCAAAAGTTTACATACCCTTGAATGTTTGGCCTTGTTACAGACACACAAGATGACACACACAGGTGAAAATGGCAATTAAAATTGAATTTCCCACACCTGTGGTTTTTTAAATTGCAATTAGTGTCTGTGTATAAATAGACAATGAGTTTGTTAGCTCTCACGTGGATGCATTGAGCAGGCTACATACCGACCCATGGGGAGCAGAAAAGAACTGTCAAATGACCTGCGTAACAAGGTAATGGAACTTTATAAAGATGGAAAAGGATATAAAAAGATATCCAAAGCCTTGCAAATGCCAGTCAATATGGTTCAATCACTTATTAAGAAGTGGAACATTTGGGGATCTTTTGATGCCAAGCCAAGGTGTAATGTGTAGGGCAGGTTGTGTATTTGTCGTGTTGTCCTGCCCTCTTGTGGTCCTTGTGTTATGTTGTCTTGTCAGACCTTAGTTAATTAGGGATGTCTAACACCTGTGCTTGTCTCCCAGCTGTCTCGTGTTAGTCTCGTTATCTGTGTATTTAGGTTGCTCCCTTCGTGTGTGTTGCGTGGATAATTGTTTCTTGTCATCAAGTTTGTTGGTGAGTGTTTGCCTGTATTAACTGTTTGGATGTTCTTGTATAAGATGCATGTTGCACATTTTTATTTCATTCAGTTATCGTTCCCGTTCGTTGTGTGGTTTTGTTTTGGTTTCATTAAAACCCTCGAACGTGAGAAATGCCTGCGCCTGGTTCTTCAGCCACACTACACCATTACCGTGACACAAGGTCAGGTAGACCAAGAAAGATTTCAGTCAAAACGGCCAGAAGAATTGTTCGGGATACAAAGAAAAACCCACAGGTAACCTCAGGAGAAATACAGGCCTCTCTGGAAAAAGACAGTGTGGTTGTTTCCAGGAGCACAATACAACGATACTTGGTCAACAAGGCCTATAAAAAACAGAATACCATCACCACTGTGAAGCATGGTGGTGGCTCACTGATGTTTTGGGTGTGTGTGAGCTCTAAAGGCATGGGGAATCTTGTGAAAATTTATGGCAAGATGAATGCAGCATGTTATCAGAAAATACTGGCAGACAATTTGCATTCTTTTGCACGAAAGCTGCGCATGAGACGCTCTTGGACTTTCCAGCACGACAGTGACCTTAAGCACTTGGCCTTAAGTCCAAGTTGACGCTCCAGTGGTTACAGCAGGAGAAGGTGAAGGTTCTGGAGTGGCCATCACAGTCTCCTGACCTTAATATCATTGAGCCACTCTGGGTAGATCTCAAATGTGCGGTTCATGCAAGACAACCAAAGACTTTGCATGACCTGGAGGCATTTTGCCAAGACGAATGGGCGGCTATACCACCTGCAAGAATTTGGGGCCTCATAAACAACTATTACAAAAGACTGCATGCTGTCATTGATGCTAAAGGGGGCAATACACGGTATTAAGAACTAAGGGTATGCAGACTTTTGAACAGGGATCAGTTCATTTTTATCTTTGTTGCCATGTTTTGTATTATGATTGTGCCATTCTGTTATGACCTACAGTTGAATGTGAATCCAATAAAAAAATAAGACGTGATTTGCCTACTCACTCATATTTTCTTTATGGTACATACAGCTCTGGAAAAAATTAAGAGACAACTGCAAAATTATCAGTTTCTCTGGTTTTATTATTCATAGGTATGTGTTTGAGTAAAATGAACAGTTTTGTTTTATTCTATAAACTACTGACAACATTACTTCCAAATTCCAAATAAAAATATTGTCATTCAGAGTATTTATTTGTAGAAAATAACAACTGGTCAAAATAACCCAGAAAAGATGCATTGTTTTCAGACCTCAAATAATGCAAAGAAAACAAATTTATACTAATTTTTCAACAACAAAATACTAATGTTTTAACTTAGGAAGCGTTCAGAAATCAATATTTGATGGAATAACCCTAATTTTTAATCACAGCATTCATGCGTGATTAAAACCGTCTGTCACATTGCTGTTGAGTGACTTTATGCCACTCCTGGCACAAAAATTCAAGTAGCACGGCTTTGTTTGATGACTTGTGACCATCCATCTTCCTGTTGATCAAATTCCAGAGGTTTTCAATGTGGTTCAGGTCTGGAGATTGGGCTGGCCATGACAGGGTCTTGATCTGTGGTCCTCCATCCACACCTTGATTGACCTGGCTGTGTGGCATGGAGCATTGTCCTGCTGGAAAAAACAATTCTCAGAGTTGGGGAACATTGTCAGAGCAGAAAGAAGCAGGTGTTCTTCCAGCATAACCTTGTACTTGGCTTGATTCATGCGTCCTTCACAAAGACAAATCTGCCTGATTCCAGTCTTGCTGAAGCATCACCAGATCACCACCGATCCTCCACCAAATTTCACAGTGGGTGCGAGACACTGGCTTGTAGGCCTCTCCAGGTCTCCGTCTAACCATTAGACGACCAGGTGTTGGGCAAAGCTGAAAATTTGACTAGTCAGAGAAGATGACCTTACTCCATTCCTCTACGGTCCAATCCTTATGGTCTTTTGCAAACTTCAGCCTGGCTCTTCTTTGCTTCTCATTGACGAAGGGCTTTTTTCTAGCTTTGCACAACTTCAGCCCTGCCCCTAGGAGCCTGTTTCAAACAGTCCTCGCCGTGCACTTCACCCCAGCTGCTGTTTGCCATTCTCTTTGTAGGTCACTTGATGTCATCCTACGGTTGTTGAGTGACATTCGAATGAGTTGGCATTAATCTCGGTCAGTGGACAGTCGTTTTCGCCCTCTGCCAGTCTGTAGCTTTGTTGTCCCCAATGTCTGTTGCTTGGCATTGTTCTTATGAACTGCCATCTTTGAAATTTTCAGGATGGAAGCAACCTGATGCTCACTGTATCCCTCTGCCAGTAAAGCCAGAATTGAACCTTCTTTTCCTCACTCATAGCTTTTCTTTTCAACTCTTTTTTCATGCTGAATAGTTATTTTTTCATTCAAATTATCTTTTAGGTATTACTTGCACTGTATTTGCCATCCAGCTGGTCCTATTGCAAGAGGATAGTGATGACCACAGCAGCGTTTTTTTTTTACTTTTCCTCGCTAAATTAGATTTGGTTCAGGTAATCACCTAATCAGTACCTCATTAAGTAAAATGAGGTGTGCCTGTGTTGGAATTTAACAGACACTGGAATGGAATGGCTGCCATACATGTAGAGTTGCTGATTTAAGAGAAATTAGGAGTGGTCTCTTAATTTTTTCCTGAGCTGTATATAGCTCTCTCACCTAGTGACTATGGTCCCATAGACACACTCTGCCAGTGCCTTGAACAAATCCTGGTCCTCGGGACCCAAAGGGGTGCATGTTTTTGTTTTTGTCCAAGCACTCACACACCTGATTAAAATTAAAGACATGATGATTGGTTGATTACCTCACTCAAGTGTGTAAGTGGTAGGGTAACATTTGAATCAGGTGTGTGAGTGCCTGGGCAAAATCAAAAACGCACTTTGGGTCCCGAGGACCAGGATTGGGAAACAATGGATGGGCCAGAACTTTCTTCAACTAAATGAAGATAAAACTGAAATAACTGTCTTTGGTGCGAAAGACTAGAGACTGACATTCAGTGATTACCTTGACACGCTGTCCCTTAAGTATAAAAGCCAAGTTAGAAATCTTGGGGTCATTAAGGATTCTCATCTTATTTTCAATAGTATATAAAATTAACAAAATCAGCCTATTATCACCTTAAAAACAGCTAGAATTAAAGGATTCATGTCCAGACAAGATCTAGAAAGCTTGCCCTGAGCAAATTGCAGCTCATTCAGAACACTGCCGCTGAAGTTCATACAAAAACTAAGAAAACTGAACACATAACACCAAGTCTTAGATCACTGCACTGGCTTCCTGTATCTCATAGATTTGATTTTAAGATATCGCTTCTCGTCTATAGATCACTCAATGGTTGAAGGCAAGTTACATTTCATTCTTACTCTCTCAATATAAACCCTTTAGACCCTCATGTCATTGGGGTCCGGTCTGCAAAGGTTGGTAAGGCAGCGTTTAGTTATATTAATGCATTAATAAGTTGGAACAAACTGCCAGAAAATCTTAGACTTGCTCCAACACTGACCACTTTTAAATCTAGGCTTTTCTACTGCCTTTTATTTAATCTTTTAATAGTTTTTTATTGGTATGCTTTGTTTTGTTTTTAGGCTTTGTCATTGAATTACCCTCCCATGACCACATATGCTGCTTCATATTTTCTTGACATATCTATTGATATTTGATAGACAGAAACATATTGAGGTTCAATGCACCTGTGTTATACCCATTCACGTTATCTGTAGTCCCTCAGAAAACAAAGTTGATCAAAATATAATTCTCTTATAATTCGGTCAATAACAAAAGAAATACAAGACCCAAAAGGAAGACCACTAAAAAATGGTAAGCTGTGTGTAATATATCTGTGAAATACAGCTCTGGAAAAAATTAAGAGACCACTGCACCTTTTTCTTTGCTTTCCAAAAAAGCTGAAAAGGAAAGTTTTGAGTGAGGAACAGAAGCGTTCAATTTGCAGTGGTCTCTTAATTTTAACTCTTCTGTTCATAACTCAAAACCTTCCTTTTTGACTTTTTTGGAAAGGAAAGAAAAAGGTGCAGTGGTCTCTTAATTTTTTCCGGAGCTATATATCTATTGCAGAGATTGCAAGTAGAAGGCCATGGCCAGATTAAGAAACCTAAATTAATGTTAGTGTTTAGCCTAGTTTTTCCACTACTATATTTTTATTTCATGAAGACAAACTGACAGCCCCTGTAATCACTCAGCCAACGTCAGTGATGTCCAACATTTAAAGACGGCAAATGGCTCACGAAAGATTCCCTCTTGCCTTCTTCCACATAGGCAGTGCCTTCTACCGAGCTGATCTTTGCTCTGGGGAAAGATCTACTTTAACATTCAGGTGATTTTTCCAGTCAGATCTTAGCTCCTCTTGCCTCTTGCCACACAATTTCCATATAGAACATCCTAGTGCAGTTTAATAATATTGTTACATAATATTGTTGTGTGACTCATCACTTAGAGTAACTAGTGCAAAGGCATTTTGTTAGCCAGACAGCCAAGTAATTGGCAATATATTTATTTTTGATAGCGTAAGCGGAACCGGCCAAGAAGAGCGAATGTCTCTTACTGAGTGAGTGAGTGAGTGAGTGAGTGGCTGGCTGAGCCCCTCTTATTAAATAGCGTAGAGGTTAGAGAAGCGGACCTGCAAACTATAGGTCCCACGTTCGCATCTCCTCACAGTCAAAACAAAGTATGCATTATGAATTATTCCGTATAGATGAAAACTTCGCTGTCTATAACCTTCAGGATCTACATTATAGTAAGCCTGAAATAAAACAGTTTACTGTTATATCGCAACTGTTTCTGGCATGGAAAAGTTCATCTTCAGTCTCTCTAGAAATTGCTCAATTCTCATGACTATTCCTAGGAAGTTAGTACATACTAGTAAGCCTATTACCGACTAATAAGCTGTTAAAACGGCCATTGGCAAAAGCAATACAGTTCATAGACACTATTTGTGGTGGAGGTAAACTTAGTAAGAAACGTTAGTCAGTTTAACACAATGCTCAATGGTGTCTAGCGACTGATGGAATGTGTACTGCTGTGGCGTAGTGGTTAAAGACAGTGCCTCATGTGGAAGACCTCAGTTCAAATCAAGCGAGAACAATGACTTTTATAAATTTTAATTGAGGCTGCAGTGAAACTGTTTACGGTTATATTGTGACTATTTCTTGTGGATTTTCGAAGTACGCACCCGGGCATGCTTTTGGGTCAGGATAGACAGAAACTTAGCTGGCTACAACATTCAGGGTAAGCCTAAACTAAAACTGTTTACGGTTATACAGTATTGCGACTATTTCTGGTAGACGATACTCTCGTCTTTTCACTTGATGAAAAAGTTATCGTCACCTTTATTGATAGTTATTTTGTATCAATGTAATTCACGAATGAAAAGAAAAAGTACGTTGTTATGCCATGAGATGAAAGTAAGTTAGTAGATACTGGTAAAGCCTATTACTGGCTAATCACTATTAAAACGGCCAGTGGCAAACGCCATACAGTTCATCGACGATTGTGGTGGAGGTAAAATTAGTAAGAAACGTTAGTCTGTTTAACACAATGCTTAATGTTGTCTAGCCACTGGGTGAATGTGTCGTGGCGTGTGGGTAGACTCAGGTTTCAATCCGGTGAGGGCAATTGTGTTCATTCATTTTAATTGCGGGCCGGCTGAACTAGGCATGCCTGATTCCTGTTCTGGTTAGATTAAATACCTTGTGTTTTGCAGAGAGCAAGAAACTCTAAATATTATAATTATCAGTCACACTTTAGAACAGTGATCATGACAGCTTTATTGCAAGTGTCAATGCTCTATTAGTTGGGATCCTTGTCATTTTGGAAACACACCGAAAGCACCAACAGGAAAATAATCAGCCTTGTCATACATGTTACATCCACCCAGCCACCAACAAACTCATGCTGCAACAAACAAATGTAGGGACCAGCATAGCTCTAGGAATAGGGAGAACATTTTATAGACTCAAAAAGTGGCAAGTGGGACAACATTTTTATTCACAGTGGATGTCAATAAAAAAGAAAAGCAACAGACATAAAAAAGAAAAGCAACAGGACTCCAGACATAAAAACTGAATTCAACAAAATAGAAAAATGAAGAAGTATATAAATATGATAATATAGTCCTGTAATAATAATGAGATTTACCACCACATTTTGTCTACTTTAAAATTGCCGGCGGAAGAACACTAAGCCTAGAGTGACCAGACGTCCTGTTTTTCCCGGGACAGTCCCGTATTTCAGTCCGTTTTCAGTTGTCCCGACTTATTTAGAAAAAACAATGTTTTGTCCCGTATTTTCACTTGGTCCTGTTTTTTTATTTGTCCGACCTACTGCCAATTCGAATGTGACAGGTTGTCATGATTTACCACCACTGTCAGTCTTAAAGTTGCATATATTTGCAGACTATGATCCAATCACATTTTAGTTCTCACAAGCTGCCAAGCCCAAGCACCTGTGTGCGCGAAATCCCACCTCACATTAATTTGTCACGTATGCAATATTTTGTTATAATATAGCTTTTACAGTTGAAACTGTTCATCTTTGCCAGAGAGACACGCAATGTGTTGTTCTGAGTGAAATGCTCTATTGTTGCTTCAATCCAATTCATTCGGTACAAACACAATAGACTGTATTTGTGGATTGGATAATACAATTTGATGTACAGTAAAATAGTAGGCCCTACTTTGTTTTGCATTGTGTTTAGGTGGTGGGTGTGTGTGCGCGACCTATTGAATCTGGTCACCCTAACTAAGCTCTGCGTACAGGATGTGTTCTTTAATTTTCTCAGTGGTCGTGTGGCAGTGGATTTCTTTGTGGAAGTTGTTGTCACACACAGCACAATGTTACTGTTGTGAAAAATTTCTAAGTGCCCTTCCATAATATACATTAACAGCAGAGTTTATGATTAAGTTTTATCCCTGGTCTCCCAATGATGTGCAAGCTTATGTAATGATCGAGTCAGAGGGAGGTTGTTGGTTCCAGACGCTGAGTGTATTTAATTCCAAAAAGGGGCACAACAAACAGAGTCACAAGCAGGCATAAGGTCAAACCCGGAGAGTCAAAACTAATTGCAGAGGTACAAAATCCGCAAGGCTAATAGGCGAAGTCAAGAAATACCAAAGCTAAGGTCAAAACACTGAATATCTAAATACTAGCGATTTTGAGGAGTATGCTTAACAAAAGCCTTAGTATGTTGGCTAAGTCAAACAATATCTCACAAAGGGCTACAAACCAGAACTGAACTATATAGGCATAATTGAGAACAGGTGAACCGAACACACAGGTGAAACTCATACTACTTATATAGCAGAAAGGCTATGTTCAAAATCAACAGTGAAAACAAGGTTACACAATGAATTTCAAAAATAAGCATTAGAATGATAAATACAATACACAAGGACAAAACCAGATGTCACAGCTTATAACATTGTAATGTCAATGGCACAATATATACAACTTATACGTTTTTTGTAACAATTTGAGGCAATTTATCATGGGGATTGTAATATGTACCCTACAGTCAAAGGCAACATTTTGTTTTAAGTTTGCCTACAAAATAATGCTTATGAGTTTACAAAAATAAGCACTTTGTCCAATATTATACCAAACGGTGGTCTGACCGTGTATGGAACATTGTTGGAATCTAGTATTGTTAGAGGAGTAATGCAATAAAAAATAAAATAAAAATGTCATTCTAATTGCTGGTAATTTTTTTGTACTCTAAACTGCCAGACAGTGCTCTGCAATTGTCCAAACACCTAATAGGAGACATTGGGACATGTATAATAGGACATTGATGAATTGTTTCACCAAGGCAATTGTTTCATGAATTGTTTAATCAAGGCAACAAAAGACTGGAAAAGTTTTGTAATGCTAAAAAACTAAGTCTTGTGGGATATCACACAACTAATTAGGTCAATTGGCAACAGGTCTGTAACATGATTGGGTATTAAAAGATCATTCCAGAGAGGATGGGTGTGTCAGAAGGGAGGATGGGGAGGGGTTCACCACTCTGTGAAAGACTGCGCAGGCAAATAGTGCAGCAATTTAAGAATGACGTTTCTCAACGTAAAATTGTAAAGATTTTGGAGATATCATCATTACAGTACAAAATATTATTAAAAGATTCAGAGCATCCTGGGATATTTCTGTATGCAAGGGACAAGGCCAAAATCCAGACACAGTACGTTGCTGCATCCATCCAGAACTGCTGCCACATTCTCTGGGCCTGAGTCCATTTAAGATGGACTGAGCCAAAGTGGAAAACTGTTCTAACGAATCAAAATTAGAAATTATTTTTGGGAATCAGACTAGTCTGCATTCTCCAGACTAAAGAGGAGAGGGACCATCCGGTTTTTTATCAGCACACAGTTCAAAAGCCAGGATCCGTGATGGTATGGGGGTGCGTTAGTGCACATGGCATGGGTGACTTGCACATCTGTGAATGGACCATTAATGCTGAACAATGCACGTCTTACAACAGCATGTCTCCATAGTAAGAGTCCAGGTGCTAAACTGGCCTGCCTGCAGTCCTGACCTGTCACTCATTGAAAACATATGGCGCATTATGAAACGAAAAGTATGACAAATGAGACCCCGAACTGTTCAACAGCTGAAATCCTATTTGAAGCAATAATGAGGGTACATTTCACTTTCAAAACTACAGCAATTGGTCTCCACAGTTCCTAAATGCTTACGAGTACTGTTAAAAAAAGAGGTCATGCAACGCAGTGTTAAACATGCCCCTGTTCCAACTTTTTTGAAACATGTTGCTGGCATCACATTCATAATGAGCATGTATTTTTCCAAAGACAATAACATTTCTCAGTTTCAACATTTGATATGTTGTCTTTGTACTATTTTCAATTCAATATAGGGATAAATGATTTGCACATCATTGCATTCTGTTTTTATTTGTATTTCACGCTGTGTCCCAACTTTTCTGGAAATTAAGTTGTAGATTATTTTGTCCTTTATTTCAACATGGAGTCCCAGTTAGACCAAGATATCTTTTTCAGGGAAGCCTTCAAGTTGCTGTACAGTCAATGAATCATGGAGAGAGTTCGTAAAAGGTTTACTCAAGCAAGCAAGTTTATTTATATAGCACAATTCATACATAGAAGCAATTCAATGTGCTTTACAAAGAAAAAGAAAAAATATAAATATATATACAATAGCATAAAAACAAATACTCAAAGGAAAACATCAAAACAACATCATAATAATAAATCATAGAATAAGAAAATAGAAAAATGGGATAAAAACATAGGAAGCTAAAAAAGCTGTAAGGCTAAACATTGAAAAGTCATTGGCGCGTGAAAAGAGAAGTGTTTTTAACCTGGATTTAAAAATTGATATGTTGCGGGCACAGCTAAGATCTTCTGGTAGTTTAATTAAGTTGTGTGCAGCATATCTACTAAACGCAGCTTGGCCATGTTTAGTTTGGACTCTGGGCTCTACTAGCTGATCTGAGTTCATGGATCTAGGGGCCCTGCTCGGTTTATATTCTTCAAACATATCAGAAATCTATTCAGGGCCTAAACCATTCAATGATTTATAAACTAAAAGCACCACTTTAATATCTATTCTGTAACTGACTGGAAGCCAGTGCCAAGATTTAAGAACCGGAGTGATGTGCTCTGTTCTCTTGGTCCTGGTTAACATTCTAGCAGCAGCATTCTGAATGAGCAGCAGTTCTTTTACAGTCTTTTTGGGGAGGCCATTAAAGTAGTCAACCCTACTAGAGATAAAAGCATGGATGAGCTTCTCTTGGTCTTTTTGGGACACCAAGCCCTTCATTCTGGTTATATTTTTAAGATGATAGAACGCAGTTCTGTTGACCGCTTTGATATGACTGTTAAATATGAGGTCTTAGTCTTATCAGAACACCAAGATTATGCACTTGGTCCCTGGTTTTTAGGGCCGAGAATCCAGCTCTTTACTAATACTAGTTCTTTTATTTTTGTTGCCAAACAAAATAATCTCTGTTTTATCTTGGTTAAATTGTAGACAATTTTGGTTCATCCAGGTATTTATGTGCTCTATACAGTGACACAGTGAGTCTGTTGAGCTGTTGTCATACGGTTCAAGAGCCATATATATTTGAGTATCATCTGCATAGCTATGGCAGTTAATGTTGTTGTTCTGTGGAGTTTGGCCCAGAGGTAGCATATAGAGATTGAACAGAAGCAATCCGAGAGCTGATCCCTGGGGAACTCCGCATGTCATAGCCACCCTATCAGATTCATGATTACCAATGGTGACAAAGTTACTGCGGCCATCTAGATAAGATCTGAACCAATTAAGGGCTGTCCCGGAGAGTTCTACCCAATTTGCCAGCCTGTCTAGATGTGTTCTATGATCTACAGTGTCAAATGCTGCACTGAGATCTAATAGAACCAGAATTGTTATGTTATCCGAATCAGCATTCAGCCGTATATCATTTAAAACTTTTATCAGGGCCGTTTCAGTACTGTGGTGAGGTCAGAAGCCTGACTGATATTTGTCTACGAGACCACTTGAGTTCACAAAATTGCTGAGTTGATTGAAGACAACCTTCTCAATGATCTTGGCTATAAAAGGAAGATTTGATACAGGTCTATACTTGTTCAATATAGAGGGCTAAATAGGGGCTTAATGGCAGCTGTTTTTAGAGACGTTGGGAAAATGCCTGATTGCAGAGAACAATTAACTATTTGCTGTAGATCCATTGTTGTAGAGTTAAAAAATGTTTTAAAAATGTCTGATGGCAGTGTGTTTCTTCTAGGAACTTTTGATCAATTGTATTAAAAACATTATTCAATAGTCCCTTGAAATAAGAAAAAAAATTCAAGGGATTATTGAGTCTGTGTTTGTGTGAAAAGTCAATAATGGCAGTACCTATGTGGTTCTGCACTGCAAATAGTTATACAGACATTTCTTTGGTTTTGCCATTCCACTCAAATGGATTGTTATTGAATGTCTCTTGTTCTGACTGGGTTGTTGGTATTACATCATAACCATATCATTTAGAGAATACCATAATGGGATTTATAGAGCTTCAGCCAACAACCAAAGATTGTGTTACAGACTTGTACCTTCTGTTCTTTGGGTGAACTGTAATGTTTTCCTTTGAAAGGACTATGGAGAGCAGATCTTAATTCAAAGACCAAACAATCACTTAGGTGATGGCTTGCCCTGAGACTGTATTATCAGAAAGAGTAGGAGACAAAATAAAAATGAAGAAAACATAGGAATGCAACCAGTCTCAACTGTATGACACATTTTGTATGTTACATCCCATATAGACTGAGGATAAAAAGACAAGAGACAACTAGTCAAAATAATTACTGAGGTAAATAAAAAAATTTTTAAATTGTAAATATACACGGCACAAAAAATTAAGGGAACACTTAAATCACACATCAGGTCTCGATGAAGGAAATATATTAAAGATCAAAATCTTTACTGTACATTGTGTAATTCGTGGAGAATAAAATGACGTAACAACAGTCAATGGACACCAAAATTACCAACCGATTGAGGGCTGGATCCAAACTCATACCGAAAAGTAAACAATTGAAATCACAGGCTGTTCCAATTTGCGTGAATTTCATCAGGGTAACTCATAATGTGGCTCAGTAGTGTGTATGGCCCCCACATGCCTGTATGCACTCCCAACAATGTCTGGGGATGCTCCTGATAAGACGGCGGATGGTGTCCTGGGGGATCTCCTCCCAGACCAGGATCAGGGCATCAGTGACCTCCTGGACAGTCTGTGGCGCTACTTGGCAGTGTTGGATGCACCGATACATGACGTCCCAGAGGTTCTCAATTGGATTCAGGTCTAAGGAACATGAGGGCCAGTCAATGGCATCAATGACTTTGTTATCCAGGAACTGCCTACACACTGTGGCCACATGAGGCCGGGAGGAACCCAGGGCCCACTGCACCAGTGTAAGGTCTGACAATGGGTCTGAGGATTTCATCTCGCTACCTAACAGCAGTCAGGGTATCGTCGGCTAGCACGTGGTTATCTGTGCGACCCTCCAAGTATATGCTTCCCCAGACCATCACTGACCCACCACTAAACCGGTCAAGCTGAATGATGTTGCAGGCAGCATAACCTTCACCACGGCGTCTCCAGACACTTTGACGTCTGTCACATGTGCCCAGTGTGAACCTGCTCTCATCTGTGAAGAGAATGGGGTGCCAATGATGGACCTGCTGATTCTGGTGTTCTCTGGCAAATGCCAAATGAGCTGCACAGTGCTGAGCTGTGAGCACAGGTCCCATTAGAGGACTTCAGGCCCTCATACTGCCCTCACTGAGTCTGTTTCTGACCGTTTGGTCAAAAACATGCACACCAGTAGCCGCTGGTGGTCATTTTGTAGGGCTCTGGCAGTGCTCCTCCTGTTCCTCCTTGCACAAAGGAGCAAATACCGGTCCTGCTGCTGGGTTGATGCCCTGTCCAGCTCTCCTAGTGCAACAGCCTGTCTCCTGGTATCTCCTCCATGCTCTTGAGATGGTACTGGGACGGTACAAACCTCCTTGCGACGGCACGTATGGATGTGCCATCCTGGAGGAGCTGGACTACCTGTGCAACCTGAATGGGATGCAGGTACAGCCTCATGCTACCAGTAGTACCAAGGACACTAGCAAAATGCAAAACGTTGTCATTGAACAGTACAAGTACAGTACAACAAAATGCAGTAAGCATCTAACCAGAAGTGCAAATAGAGGGCAGAAAATGTAGTATTTACAAGTACAGTTGTGTTCAAACGTTTGCATACCCTTGGAGAATTGATGATATATAGCTCTGGAAAAAACTCTTAATTTTTCTTAAATCTGCATCGCTACATGCATGGCAGCCATTCCATTCCAGTGTCTGTTCAATTCCAACACAGGCACACCTCATTTTACTTAATTAGGTACTGATTAGGTGATTACTTGAACCAAATCTAATTTAACAAGGAAAAGTATAAAAACCACTGCTGTGGTCATCACTATCCTCTTGCAATAGGACCAGTTGGATGGCAAAAACTGTGCAAGTAGTACCTCAAAGGTAATTTGAATAAAAAAATAACTATTCAGCATGACAAGAGTTGAAAAGAAAAGCTATGAGTGAGGAAAAGAAGGGTTCAGTTCTGACTTTACTGGCAGAGGGATGCATGAGCGTCAGGTTGCTTCCATCCTGAAGATTTCAAAGACGGCGGTTCATAAGAACAAGTTCAAGCAACAGACATTGGGGACAACAAAGCTACAGACTGGCAGAGGGTGAAAACGACTGTCCACTGACCGAGATGACCATCAACTTATTCGAATATCACTCAAGGATGACATCAAGTGACCTACAAAAAGAATGGCAAACAGCAGCTGGAGTGAAGTGCACGGCGAGGACAGTTCGAAACAAGCTCCTAGGGGCAGGGCTGTTTCGAACTGGAAGTTGTGTTCCAGTTTCGAACTGGAACAGGAAGTTGTGTAAAGCTAGAAAAAAGCCCTTTATCAATGAGAAGCAAAGAAGAGCCAGGCTGAAATTTTGCAAAAGACCATAAGGATTGGACCGTAGAGGAATGGAGTAAGGTCTTCTCTGACGAGTCAAATTTTCAGCTTTGCCCAACACCTGGTCGTCTAATGGTTAGACGGAGACCTGGAGAGGCCTACAAGCCACAGTGACTCGCACCCACTGTGAAATTTGGTGGAGGATCGGTGGTGATCTGGGGATGCTTCAGCAAGACTGCAATCAGGCAGATTTGTCTTGTGAAGGACGCATGAATCAAGCCAAGTACAAGGTTATCCTAGAAGAACACCAGCTTCCTTCTGCTCTGACAATGTTCCCCAACTCTGAGAATTGTTTTTTCCAGCAGGACAATGCTCCATGCCACACAGCCAGGTCAATCAAGGTGTGGATGGAGGACCACCAGATCAAGACCCTGTCTTGCCTAGAGGCACCTCTGCGGTCAGGCTCTGACTGTGGCCCCCAAGCGCATAGAGATGCCTAGAGGCTCCCAGCCTGGACCTGACAATATTGGAGCTGGTGGGTTTGTCAACCTATCAACAGTAGCAAAAGAAGTATATCAATTGTAATTGATATTTGTTATTGATGTTAGAAAAAAAGTGTTGTCTAGCGCCTGTAAGAATTACGTTTCTCTATAGATGTCATGGTCAACCTGAATTTTTGTTTTTCGCCATTTGCTCTCAGCTTTTCGTCTCGCTTCTGGATTTTTACAGACTAAGCATTTTTCCAAGGAGATTTTTGCTTGCCAGCAATTGTTTTTATCGTAGAAGGTGCAATGGCATCAATAACATTCAAAACATTAGAATTCAAGGCAGGCGCAGACTGGGGTAAAATATCGGCCCGGGAATCTGAAGTGAAACGGGCCGTGGGGGGGGGGGGGTCGGTTATTATAATAACTTGTGAAGTCAAACGATGTAATTGTTTACATCATTTGACTTCACAAATATGGTTTTATTATAATAATCTGCCGTTTGCATGAGTGAAATGCTTGAACGTTGCAAGTTACTGTGACACATCCTTTTTGCTACTTATCACTGTAACTGCCTCCATTTATGATCATGGACTTATGAGGTAGGCGATTCAACTACTGGTGGACCCTTCTGCATTCATTTCAACTGTCTGCATCGCTACTATTTCCCCGAGTGTTTTTCTCTTTATATCGTACCCTGCCTCCATCCTCTCGCTTTTCTCAGGCTCTGTATTGGCATTTTTTAGGTTGACTATACAATCTATTAATTTGACTGTACTATAATGTAGTTTGAACTTATTTTAACAGAAAAAATAATATACATTTAAGAATATTAGTAATTTATTACAATTACAGAAAATTCCAATTACCAGTAACAAATTTATTAGTTAAATTATAACTAATCTAGATGTAAATAAGAACATCCATTAGAAATCACATACTTTAGACTATTGTATTTGACAACATATTAATGTTAGAAAATAGTATAAAATTATTTTCTTTCATCATAGCCAGTATGCAAAAAGGCCTGTTGCATTTTGGCACCTAAAGTAAGTTTGCAAACTGACCCAACAGGCTGGAAGACAATGATTAGCTAGCTAGCTACCTACCCCCACATAAAAAACGGCAAATTCTGCTGAAAGGTGAATAGTTAGCCTCCTATCATGTACCAATACTTTAGTTAGCTAGCTAGCAGCACACATTCAACATTTACCAACAGGGGGAGAACATTTCGCTAGATTTTAAAATAACATTATAACGAACACCTAAAATTGAGGGAAGCTAGCAAGTTAAGCACAATATCATGTGTGCCGTTCTCCCGTCACTGTTATAGTACTACTCGACTTTGGTATGACAGGAAAATCACCTTTTGGGCTGAGTCTGTGTCCGAAACATCTGCATTATGTTGCTGCACTTGGCAGCATCTCCCTCAAGAGACTTTTAAGGAAGATGCTCAACCTTTTCTCTTCCTCTCCATTTTAACAACATATGTTAAGAGAAGCAGCAAAGACTCAAAAAAAACTTTGCTTAAGATATTGACCAATCCTGTTCTGCAAAACTGTTGGACAAATTCAGTTATGCACGGGTCACTCCTCCCCCTGAAATATTGGGTCGGTCTTTGTGAGTAGCCTTTGTGTAGACCTTTGTGCACCAGAGAGATAGAAACAGGGAGAGAGAATTGAAGTCAGGCTGAGCAGCCCACTTCAATTGCAATGAGTTGCTGCTGCACGGCCCATGTAAGTTGGTTCGGCTCGGCCCACAGGGAAAAGTCCCGAAACTCCCAATGGCCAGTCCGCCCCTGAATGAAGGTGTCTAGAAGGTTGCTAATAGAGAAGAGCGGTTGCCCCATGTTGGTAACAATGAGAAAGCCATCAAAGAGAACACTAAAGCACTGTTTGTGATGTACCATTCTTTAACTGTATTGGACCTAATTTGGATGTCAGGAATAATAAACATATCAAAGAAAACACAGAAATTATCAGATAAGCCAAGGTCAATCACAACAACATTTGAGATGTTAAGACCTTCAGATTCAAGATGTGTCCTCAATCATGCAAGGGCCCATTCACATGCTGAGATGGTCCAAACTTGTCTAAAGTGGCATTTTTACCTTTATTTATACCAAGAGAATCAAAACTGAGACTATTGTCTCTTTTACAGCTGAGCCCTGTGTACAGCACATAGAATACAGATATAAATATATTTAAAAAAAACACAATTTATAAATAACAATTACATCCAACAGCAATGTTTTCATTTAGTATTGCTTTAAATTGTCCTCCAGAAACCAAGACATCTAGCTTAAGATTTTCCTGAAAATTATTCCAAGAATGAGCGGCATTGTATTCAATGGCATTTTTCCCTAGCTCTAAATGTGCCCAAGGAATATTTAGGACTAACCAATCTTTGGAGCGAGTCTGATAGCCACCAACTTTCCAATTTATTTTAGAGGTTAGATAACTAATACATTTATGCATTATAGCCTTATAGACAAACATTAACCAATGTCTGGTTCTCCTGGAAACCAAAGAGTCGCAGCCCACTAAAGTCTACAAAAGACAATAGCGTGTGTTAAAATTGGCACCAGTAATAAACCGCAAGGCAGCACATTAGACTGCATCAAGAGGCTTCAACACTGAGACTGAAGCATGCATATACAGTATATCACCATAGTCAAATACTGATAGAAAAGTAGCTTCTACAATGTCAACCCTATGCTGGTAAGACGGGCAAGATTTATTTCTATAAAAGAAACCAATTTTAAATAGTAGCTTCTTCACCAAGTCAGTAATACAGTGCCTTGCGAAAGTATTCGGCCCCCTTGAACTTTTCGACCTTTTGCCACATTTCAGGCTTCAAACATAAAGATATAAAACTGTAATTTTTTGTGAAGAATCAACAACAAGTGAGACACAATCATGAAGTGGAAAAAAATTTATTGGATATTTCAAACTTTTTTTAACAAATAAACTGAAAAATTGGGCGTGCAAAATTATTCAGCCCCTTAAGTTAATACTTTGTAGCGCCACCTTTTGCTGCGATTACAGCTGTAAGTCGCTTGGGGTATGTCTCTATCAGTTTTGCACATCGAGAGACTGAAATTTTTGCCCATTCCTCCTTGCAAAACAGCTCGAGCTCAGTGAGGTTGGATGGAGAGCGTTTGTGAACAGCAGTTTTCAGTTCTTTCCACAGATTCTCG
>JACXGI010000217.1:80987-168288 GCA_016801175.1 Esox masquinongy | reverse complement strand
AGCCAGCCTCTTTAGCTATGACCTTTTGTGTCTTGCCCTCCTTGTGCAAGGTGTCAGTGGTCGTCTTTTGGACAGCTGTCAAGTCAGCAGTCTTCCCCATGATTGTGTTGCCTACAGAACTAGACTGAGAGACCATTTAAAGGCCTTTGCAGGTGTTTTGGGTTAATTAGCTGATTAGAGTGTGGCACCAGGTGTCTTCCATATTGAACCTTTTCACAATATTCTAATTTTCTGAGATACTGAATTTGGGGTTTTCATTGGTTGTCAATTATAATCATCAAAATTAAAAGAAATAAACACTTGAAATATATCAGTCTGTGTGGAATGAATGTATATATTATACAAGTTTCACTTTTTGAATGGAATTACTGAAATAAATCAACTTTTTGATGATATTCTAATTTTATGACCAGCACCTGTATATATATATATATGTATATATATACAGTTGGGCTCAAAAGTAAGTTTGCATACCCTTGGAGAATTGGTAATATTTGTACCATTTGTAAAGAAAACATGAGTGAGCAGGCAAAACACATGTCTTTTATTTCTTATGGGATTCACATTCAACTGTAGGTCATAACAGAATGGCACAATCATAAAAATAAACATGGCAACAAAGAAAAAAATGAACTGACCCCTGTTCAAAAGTCTGCATACGCTTAGTTCTTAATACTATGTATTGCCCCTTTAGCATGAATGACATCGTGCAGTCTTTTGTAATAGTTGTCTATGAGGCCCCGAATTCTTGCAGGTGGTATAGCTGCCCATTCGTCTTGGCAAAATGCCTCCAGGTCATGCAAAGTCTTTGGTCGTCTTGCATGAACCGTACGTTTGAGATCTCCCCAGAGTGGCTCGATGATATTATGGTCAGGAGACTTTGATGTCCACTCCAGAACCTTCACCTTTTTCTGCTGTAACCACTGGAGGGTCAACTTGGCCTTGTGCTTAGGGTCATTGTCGTGCTGGAAAGTCCAAGAGCGTCCCATCTCTCAACCTTCGTGCAGAAGAATGCAAAATTGTCTGCCAGTATTTTCTGATAGCATACTGCATTCATCTTGCCATCAATTTTCACAAGATTCCCCGTGCCTTTAGAGCTCACACCCCACCAAAACATCAGTGAGCCACCACCATACTTCACAGTGGGGATGGTATTCTGTTCACTGTAGGCCTTGTTGACCCCTCTCCAAACATAGCGCTTATGGCTGTGACCATAAAGCTCTATTTTGGTATTGCCACTCCAAATTACCGTGTGCCAGAAGCTGTGAGGTGTGTCAAGGTGTTGTTGGGCGTATTGTAACCATGCTTTTTTGTGGCATTGGTGCAGTAAAGTCTTCTTTCTGGCAACTCGACCATGCAGCTCATTTTTGTTCAAGTATCATCGTATTGTGCTCCTTGAAACAACCACGCCGTCTTTTTCCAGAGCAGCCTGAATTTCTCCTGAGGTTACCTGTGGGTTTTTCTTTGTATACCGAACAATTTTTCTGGCAGTTTTGGCTGAAATCTTTCTCGGTCTACCTGAACTTGGCTTGGTATCAAGAGATCCCCAAATTTTCCACTTCTTAATAAGGGTTTGAAGAGTACTGACTGGCATTTGCAAGGCTTTGGATATCTTTTTATATCCTTTTCCATCTTTATAAAGTTCCATTACCTTGCTATGCAGGTCTTTTGACAGTTCTTTTCTGCTCCCCATGGCTCAGTATCTAGCCTGCTCAGTGCATCCACGTGAGAGCTAACAAACTCATTGACTATACACAGACACTAATTGCAATTTAAAAAGCCATAGGTGTGGGAAATTCACCTTTAATAGCCATTTTCACCTGTGTGTGTCACCTTGTGGGTCTGTAACAAGGCCAAACATTCAAGAGTATGTAAACTTTTGATCAGGGCCATTTGGGTGATTTCTGTTATCATTATGATTTAAAAAGGAGCCAAATGACTATGTGATAATAAATGGTTTCATATGATCACTATCCTTAAATACATTTATTTTTTTGCATGATTAGTCATATTTTCAAAATCAATGCCAAAATTTCACAATTTCTGCCAGGGTATGCAAATGTATGAGCACAACTGTATATACAGTATCTCACAAAAGTGAGTACACCCCTCACATTTTTGCAATTATTTGATTATATCTTTTCATGTGACAACACTAAAGAAATGACACTTTGCTACAATGTAAAGTAGTGAGTGTACATCTTGTATAACAGAGTAAATTTGCTGTCCCCTCAAAATAACTCAACACACAGCCATTAATGGCTAAACCACTGGCAACAAAAGTGAGTACACCCTTAAGTGAAAATGTCCAAATTGGGCCCAAAGTGTCAATATTTTGTGTGGCCACCATTATTTTCCAGCACTGCCTTAACCCTCTTGGGCATGGAGTTCACCAGAGCTTCACAGGTTGCCTCTTCCACTCCTCCATGACGACATCACGGAGCTGATGGATGTTAGAGACCTTACGCTCCTCCACCTTACGTTTGAGGATGCCCCACAGATGCTCTATAGGGTTTAGGTCTGGAGACATGCTTGGCCAGTCTATCACCTTTACCCTCAGCTTCTTTAGCAAAGCAGTGGTCGTCTTGGAGGTGTGTTTGGGGTCGTTATCATGTTGGAATACTGCCCTGCGGCCCAGTCTCCGAAGGGAGAGGATCATGCTCTGCTTCAGTATGTCACAGTACATGTTGGCATTCATGGTTCCCTCAATGAACTGTAGCTCCGCAGTGCCGACAGCACTCATGCAGCCCCAGACCATGACACTCCCACCGTCATGCTTGACTGTAGGCAAGACACACTTGTCTTTGTACTCCTCACCTGGTTGCCGGCACACACGCTTGACACCATCTGAACCAAATAAATTTATCTTGGTCTCATCAGACCACAGGACATGGTTCCAGTAATCCATGTCCTTAGTCTGCTTGTCTTCAGCAAACTGTTTGCAGGCTTTCTTGTGCATCATCTTTAGAAGAGGCTTCCTTCTGGGACGACAGTCATGCAGACCAATTTGATGCAGTGTGCGGCGTATGGTCTGAGCCCTGACAGGCTGACCCCTTCAACCTCTGCAGCAATGCTGGCAGCACTCATACGTCTATTTCCCAAAGACAACCTCTGGGAATGACGCTGAGCACGTGCACTCAACTTCTTTGGTTGACCATGGCGAGGCCTGTTCTGAGTGGAACCTGTCCTGTTAAACCGCTGTATGGTCTTGGCCACCATGCTGCAGCTCAGTTTCAGGGTCTTGGCAATCTTCTTATAGCCTAGGCCATCTTTATGTAGAGCAACAATTCTTTTTTTCAGATCCTCAGAGTTCTTTGCCATGAGGTGCCATGTTGAACTTCCAGTGACCAGTATGAGGGAGTGTGAGAGCGATAACACCAAATTTAACACACCTGCTCCCCGTTCACACCTGAGACCTTGTAACACTAACGAGTCACATGACACCTGGAGGGAAAATGGCTAATTGGGCCCAATTTGGACATTGTCACTTAGGGGTGTACTCACTTTTGTTGCCAGCGATTTAGACATTAATGGCTGTGTGTTGTGTTATTTTGAGGGGACAGCAAATTTACACTGTTATACAAGCTGTACACTCACTACTTTACATTGTAGCAAAGTGTAATTTCTTCAGTGTTGTCACATGAGAAGATATAATCAAATATTTGCAAAATTGTGAGGGGTGTACTCACTTCTGTGAGAAACTGTATATTTATATATATATATATATATATACACACACACACAGTAATATTTACAGTATATGTATACTGTAAATATTAATTTTGTTTCAATTTGTGTTCTTGGGAAAAGGCTTGTAAATACCCATTTCACTGTTAGTTGACACCTGTTGCACGTGACAACTAACAATTGCATTACAAGTTTCACCAAGTTACACGACATGCTGGCCTGCCGACCACACTGGTTTGGGGAAGATACTGTCCTTACATTTCAAATGAGCCAGGGTTCCAACTGAAAAACACTGTACCTTCTACAATGGTATCGGGTAACTCTCTGTCCTTTGCTGTTGATGGTGGAGGATCAGACAAACATGTTGAACTCCAAGGACATCTGCAGTATACGCCAAGAAAGACACAGACCTATCAGCAAATATAGGACGGACAAATCATCCTCGATGTACGGGACACCATGTACATTCCTGGCCAGTGCTACTAACTAGCGGGACCGTTGAGTCTGAATGGCTGTCAACAAAACACACAGTGAGTAATTGGTAAGTGAATTTTGATTAGGTAAATATCAATGGATGTCTTGCTGCTTTCGTCATTTATTGTGCACTCCATCATAAAGTTGAATCATTACACTAATTTAACATATTTTAATTTAGCATGGAACTTGCAGTAAATTATCATGATAATATCTTTCTAGTTCATTCTTATAGGGATTCCTTTAACCAAATGATGGATACATGTTTTTTTATTTTATTCTTATGCATACATATTTTTACCTTTTCTATATTCACAGGGGAACAGGAAAAGGACGTGAGCCTCCATTCCGACAATGTTGTTGACCACTTTGGGAGCTCTGATTGGTACTTCCTGAGGCAGTGCCAATTATTACAAACACTGCCATCTTATCCAGGAGGACTGGGCAAGATGTGTTGAAGAACATTAGAATACAAAACTCTGTCTCAAGTTGCAAAAAGTCAGTTGTAACATCATTAAACTAAATTCTCTGAAGGTATCCTGGTTTAACATGCAGACATTCTTATGGCTATGTAGGGAACTCAAATCAGAGGAACCACCGCTGGTAAGACAGTGATATTCAACTGTTAAACACGTTTCTCATATGTGTTTGCAGTGACAAACATCTCAGCTTCCCATTAGGAACGACATTGCAGGGATTGTATCTCTCGCGGGTATTGCTGCTGTGATGTTTGTGCGGCATCTTGTTTTGACAACGAGACTGGTATAGTTGTTGCGGTGAAGTATGCAGAGGAGAACAGCTGGTGCCAAGGTCAAGAACACATCAATGATGACCAAAAGAATAATCTAAAGATGAGGTTGGAGGAAATTGCTGAAGAAATGACTGAACCAGTCTCACCGGTCCCTCTGAACCAGTCTCACCGGTCCCTCTGAACCAGCCTCACCGGTCCCTCTGAACCAGCCTCACCGGTCCCTCTGAACCAGCCTCACCGATCCCTCTGAACCAGCCTCACCGGTCCCTCTGAACCAGCCTCACCGGTCCCTCTGAACCAGCCTCACTGGTCCCACCGAACCAGCCTCACCGATCCCTCTGAACCAGCCTGGTATGAATGGGTCTGTACTGCCCTGACGAACTAGACAACTTAACCAAAGATGGCAAGGGACTGGAAAGAAGCAACTAGTTGTTTCACTGTGAAACAGACACATCATCAGACAACGTCTAAGCACAGCATTCAACATGGAAAATGACATTGCAGACATTGGTGAACACTTAGCCCTCAACCACCTGGAGCCTGTGGCAACGCAACATGAAACAACTAGGTGTTCTTAATAACTGTGGTGTAGACCATGCTCCTGTGTAATAACATGTCACCGTCAACATTAGCTAGACCACCAGCTTATATGGTGGACTGAAAATCCGATTTGACTTGAACATTAAAGTTCTCATTCTTGATTCTATACTTCTTGATTTTGCAAGACTTTGTATTAAAGAAGTATATTTCCTGTGTTATACTGCAAACGTAGACAGAGTAATCATGCTGTACATGTCCACTTTTTGTCTGTTCTGGTTTTGAAGCAAATCCAATACTATATTACATCAAATTATATTAAAGGTTATTTAGTAATAATAGCTGAATTATGCCAATATAATCACGTGATGGCAAAATTTGTATCTTCTAGACATCAACGAAAGCCTTGTCAGGTCTCTTGCCAGATTTTAAGTTAAGGTCTGTCGGTAGAATTTGTTATCACATTGGGAATATGGAATGTTATCGATTGAATACAATGACATGAATGTGCTGCTGTAAAATATAGTAGTATTTTACGAAGAAGTATAATTGAAAGAAAAACAAATGTTGACATGATGTTTTATTCAGTTGGGCTGCTCAATGCACCTCCACAAGTTCCATTATCTTTAGCAGTGGAAAATCTCTGCACTCTATATAGACCTCTACTGTAATTGTTTAGATGGCTACTTTGATGGTTGTTTGGCCATCAAAGTAGCCATCTAAACAAACTTTGTTAGTCAGTGACCGGTCGATCGACTGACTAATCTTCGTTAGTCAGTGACCGGTCGAGTAAGTTTTCCAAAGCCAAAAAGTCGACAGATACCACTTTATTTTATTGAGATTTGTTTTTCGAACAAACAATGTTTTCGAACAAAACAGTTTCGTTAACAGTCAGCTGTCAGAGTTTTGGGTTAGCAACTAGCTACGGATGGCATTCAGGGCAAGCCTCTGATGTTAACACCCATCATGACACAAGAACATTGGGTGTTAACTCGTCCTCCACATTTACTAGATTGGCTGAACAGTGATGTAGAGAACCCCCTTCTCATTTAGACCACAAAAGCACAGTATGCGGGATGAGGTATCAGGTCTTCCTTAAGATTGTTATAGATATGGAAACACTATTATACTTCTAGTACACTTTGTGGGGGGAGTGGTTTCTTGACCAGCCAGAATGTGAGGTCTTGGAAAGACCTACTTTTCATGACTCCCCATGCTTTGTCCTCTCCTACTTTTCATGACTCCCCATGCTTTGTCCTCTCCTACTTTTCATGACTCCCCATGCTTTGTCCTCTACTACTTTTGGTGCACTAACAAACACACACACATACGTATAAGCTCTCTTTCTCTCCGCTGAGCTTATTTTCTCAGAATAGAAGCATTTTTTTCCCCAGAGACAACCCTCTGAAGAAGAACATGCACTGAACCACAGTTACAGAGAGGACATCTAAGGCTTAATTTATTGTACTTGGCAAATGACAGACAACTTCCTGATTGGACGATGTGTTGGCCTGGAGTCTTGTGTTGTCTATAAAGCCCCCTCCCCCATCCCGGTTCCAACCAGGCCACCCAATTGTCTAGATGTACTTTGATTAGAGCCAAATAATAGGATTTGCAGGCGCGGCGCATAACAGTTTCTTTGGCTGGTCATGTTGCTCTTGGTCTCGGGTAGCTCAGTTTGTGGAGCGCGGCGCTCTAAGGGGGGGGTGCAGGAAAGGGGGGCAGTACGAAAGAACAAAAATGGATGCGCTCACTCCTGTAAATCGCACTGGATAATATGCTACATGGTTTTAATATAAATGTAATGGGACACTAACACCTAATCAAGGACAGGCCACGCTGCTGTGGCCCTGTATCTCTCTGGTATCTGAAACAAACACCCCCCTGGGTTTTGTCTGCATTCTTTCCCCTTTGTTAACTAACCGTGAGCTATCGGGTTTGACCGCAGAATAAACATCTTGAAAGTCATTTCTGCATTGTTTCTCAATTCGGAACTGTTGTATGATGGAAGGAACTGAACTTTCTGTCAAAAGCTATAGGCTCAGAGATGGCGTACAGAGAGATTTGATTTAGCGCTGGCAAAGGACGCAGGGAAGCCCCCCCGCCCAACTCCCGCCACGGTTGATGTAATGTTTACTTAATGTTCAACAGAGCTATTTCCTCTATGTGAGTCCGTCTGGCTGAACCTAAGGGCGGTGACACAGCATACTGCAGGTCACAGGCAGTCGGAGTCCGATGTATTGAAATGTCACAGCGGTGTATTTGAAGAGTTGTCTTTGAAAGTGGTCCTTTGACGCTTGCTTCACAGCTCTGGTTATATAAAAGATGCTTTGGTCAAGCGACAATTTTATTAATCATTTCCTGGTACTGAAATATATCTGTTGTGACTGTGTAAACAACACACCTACTCATTGAAACCATGTACAGACAGACTTGTGACTCAAGCTCCTGTGAAACCCCGAGTGGAGCTGGTACAGCAGAGTAAGATTGGTAGAGAGGAGGATACAGAGATTGTTAACTGGAGACTGGCCTTTCTGGGGCCTTCTGATACTCACTGGTAGGGGTGTTATTGTCTACAAAGAAGTTGATATATGGACGCATACTGTCGTGAAGTGGCGTTGGTCAAAACAATTGTTGTTTCTCTTCCTCACAGTCCAGTTTGTCATGTCCGTAGTGGGGAAAGTAAATAAGTTACTTTAATAAGCAGCCATTTCCTTTTCCTTTGAAGTGGAACTGTAACTCCTGATGAAGAACTGCTATATGATACTTTCACAGATTAACTTGAAAAATCAGAGAATGTTACTTCTCTCGCCCAGAACACGTTTTACATTCTAACGCCTCTACATCTCCACTTTGTTTTCCGCCAGCACCCCTGAGTGTATGGGGAAGGCTTGAAACAAACCCATTTAAAACTTTAGAGACTGTTTATTCTTCCCCTCAAAAATTATTGATAAAACATGACAATAGTGTAATTGCTCAGACGGGGGAAGGATGTTTTTTTACATTTATATTAGTAATTCAGCAGGCACTTTTATCCAGAGCGACTTACACCAGTGAGTGAATCCCTTTACTTTTCGTACGGAAATACTGTGGAGATGTAATGTACCGTTCATTTTCAATACGTTTCACATACTGCCATAAACACATTTGAATTGGTGTCTGGAGTGAAGCCATCCTTCCTAAGGATAAAACCAAAGTTATTGGGCAGCTGTTGTATCTCTTGTCCGTGGTAACGAGCACTGCACTGTGCAGTATCATTTCCCTCCGGTCCTGCTGGTTAAACCCGAGTGGCGCACCAGCGCTGCGTGTTCGGTTTCCGGACGTACTTACAACCTCACCACGTCCTCCCGTTGGACTGGGAGCGACATTACGGCTTCCGAAGGCGTAACAGGCGTTGACCGGCCTTCCTGCAGATCACATCCACCTGTCCTGGACTGACGGAGGTCTGGCTGGATGAGGACGCATGGGATTCATGACTACAGCGCTCAGGAACTCTGACTAATTGGCGTGGAATGGGCCTCCGTCTGGTCTGAATATGACATCCCCGGGGTGGGGTAGATGTGTTGTGTGTGAGACGATAAACGGTGGTCCCGCCTGTGTTGTCAAATAAACATTCCGCGGCACCTGTCATGTGTGTTAACCATGGTGTCCTGGCTACATACTCAATCTGATCCTCATACCATTACTGCCACGTAAACAAACAGCCCGTCTGACTCATTCTCCTCTCGTTACCCTTGGAAATAAAATTGATTTTAAAGTAATAGAGGTACGGAAATGTAATACTCTAAATGAGATAGTCAGGTAAATTGCTGAACTGTCAAATGTGACTTCCAAGTCCACACAACCGAGGACTTGTCGTGGATCGTCAGTGCCACCGGTGTTGCATAGAGGGCACAACGGCCTGAGCCGACTCCGCTGAACACTTGACCTGTCTGAACACCTGGACCGACTCCGCTGAACACTTGACCTGTCTGAACACCTGGGCCGACTCCGCTGAACACTTGACCTGTCTGAACACCTGGACCGACTCCGCTGAACACTTGACCTGTCTGAACACTAGGGATGTGACCGTACAGTGGGCCCACGGTTCGGTACGTATCACGATTTGCGGGTCACGGTAACAGTAAGGTATCAGTATGAAACTGTACTTTGTTTATGGTCTTCTTACCCTCGTCATTGTATTGAACGCTGAATCAAAAAATTTTCCTTCTCAGCGGATTTGAAAGATGGCGGAGCCTCTTCAAATCTGCTTTTCTCTGCCTCGCTAGCGCTCGCCATTGGCATGTTGGAGCTGAGAGAATATTTGTTTTCAGTTTCCCCTCTATTCATGGGGCGCCGTTAGGGAGGTTTCCTACTGAGATGTCATTGCAGATCAACCTTGAGACACATTGGTTGTTTAAGGGGGAGGGGGTTGTGGTCACTACGATTGACACATTATAAGACATTGCTGTATGGTAAAGTCTGTCAGCCCTCAGGAGCCCCCTAACGGCTTGGGGCCCCAAGCAGTTGCCTGCCTTACCTGTTCACAAGCTACGTGTGTGGTTCTGTGGATCTGAATCTACAACGTGCACGTAGTCTGCAGAGCAATAAGCATGTTTTAGAAATTATAGGAAAATGACCGGCATATCGTAACTCTGCAGTTCATGTGTGCATATTGAACTGTAGTGGGCATACTGAATGGTTTGATAACATACGGTGTACTGTTGCATCCCTGCTGAACACCTGGACCAACTCCACTGAACACTTGACCTGTCTGAACACCTGGACCGACTCCACTGAACACTTGATCTGTCTGAACACCTGAGCCGACTCCACTGAACACTTGACCTGTCTGAACACCTGGGCCGACTCCACTGAACAATTGACCTGTCTGAACACCGGGACCGACTCTGCTGAACACTTGACCTGTCTGAACACCTGGGCCGACTCCGCTGAACACTTGACCTGTCTGAACACCTGGACCGACTCCGCTGAACACTTGACCTGTCTGAACACCTGGGCCGACTCCGCTGAACACTTGACCTGTCTGAACACCTGGGCCGACTCCGCTGAACACTTGACCTGTCTGAACACCTGGGCCGACTCTGCTCTACTGGGTAGACGTGTGCTCTTCCACCCTGACAGACACACATTCATCCAGTGTAAATATTAATGTAAATGCTGCCATTATTAGAGCTTTTTGTCTGTCCTGGTGCTTTAATTTCTGTAGTGTTTATTGTAAATTGTATATATATATATATATACTTATACTATATTTCTTTTAAACCACACACTATTTCTTTTTTTTTTCTCTCTCATTGTCGGCCAGGAACGTTCGACTAAGCATTTGCAGGTTGTGTATTTTGCTTTAAGTGTACACACGCCTATGACCAATAACACCTTTAAACTCGCTGTGCTCATTCTGGTTCAATTCCCATCACAAAACAACAGAAATGGCCAAAAATGGTAGAACCAGTTCAACCGCGTTTACTCTGTGATTACCTGTGCAGTGTTTCTATTAATAATAAATGAAACAAGATCTTTACAATGTGGGTGAAACCTGGAGCCATGTTAGGAGTCAGTGGGTTGATACTGTATCACCCTAAAAGTGAGGTGGAAAGGCAGGTCAAACTACAGATCTTTTGCACGTTAGCTAGAATTTATTAATTTAAAAGAAAAGTGATGCTTTGAATTCTCCAAGGTGTCTACATTACAGGACACTCAGAATTTCACTTGGTAAACATTGCCTGGTAATCTGGTAATGGAAATGTTCATCATTTGAAATGATGAGGAACATCTAAAGCTCTATTAGAAGTCGCCAGCAAGTCTGTCTCCTCACGCTCTTGCAACGCGGCGAACACTGCCAGGTCTTCATTACTGTAAAGGAGCCAACCTCCGCCTTTAGGAAGAATAGAACCCCCTGGGTGGGGGGTCAAGTGGGGGATGGGGAGAATAAGGGCAGTGTCGGTGATACAAATAGCGATGGAAAGAAACTGAAGGATTATGGGGAGGGGTGGTTGCCTCTTCCTGTCTGAGTGACTGATAAAATCCCAGGGTCTGGGTCCTGTTATTAGGTCTGGCTATTTATTGCAACATTTCAATGAACTTCCACTTCATTGTCATATAAAGGACATTGCTAATCTAACCGGACCACGACCCGCTATGCTCAATGGAGTTAGTTAACCTTCTGGTCTGTTGAACTGTGTCGCTGCGGCTGGGAGAGAACATGGTTTGTGTCTAGGGGCCTCGTCGACGGACCGGTGATGGCGTGGGCTTAATGTTTAGCCCGCTGGTAAACAAAGCAGGAAAACCAAGGCCTGGGGTTGAGTTGATGTTCACTAATGTTTCATGTTCACTAATTATTAAGACTGTGTGGGACTGGACCAGGAAACTGGCGAGTTACTTTCAAACTGGGGGAAAAAAAAGAGTGGTGTGTGTGTGTGCATGTGTGTGCGTATAAAAACATATGCACTTGCTACTGTAAGTACCTCTGGATAAGAGCATCTGCTTACTCAAAGGAAAATATGTGTGTGTGTCTTTGTGTTTGTGGGTGTTTATCTGCTGAATGTTTGTACTGGTAGGTGATTGTGATACTAGCCTCTAAAAGAACTAACCAGACAATAGAGGGAACTATTTTCTGTTGCATCTTTCTGTTCCATTTCTCTGTGCAGTGTAAGTGGGAAAACCCCGCTCCGCTCCACTCAATGTTATCTAAAGGCCCACGGCGGTCTTCTGAGTAAATGAAATAAATTATGCTGGGCCCTAGATGGTAAGAACGCTAGAATAGGCAGAAAGGAGGCAACAGTTTAATCGCTGTTCTGAGTTAAGGCTGACCTCTACTGGTACGACTGCTAACTGTTCTCCTTTTCCTTTTTCATTTCAGAGCTCACGAGCGCAATGTAAGTATACAGGTGTCCAGTTGGGGAATTTATGAAAAATGCATCTGAAATATTTTTTTTTATATATATATATATATAAATATATATATATATATATATATATATATATATATACAGCTCCGGAAAGAAATGAGACCACTGCACCTTTTTCTTTCCTTTCCAAAAAAGTTGAAAAGGAAGGTTTTGAGTGAGGAACAGAAGGGTTAAAATTAAGAGACCACTGCAAATTGAACACTTCTGTTCCTCACTCAAAACTTTCCTTTTCAACTTTTTTGGAAAGGAAAGAAAATGGTGCGGTGGTCTGCTTAATTTTTTCCAGAGCTGTATATTATATATACATACAGTATATGTGTGTGTGTAGTGTATGTAAATTCAGATGCTGATTGTCTGACTTATTATCTTAGTACTCTGTACCAGCAACGTAGTCCAAGTAACATCAACGAGCATCAACGTCTTTTGCAACTGCACCGAGAGCACCGGCAATCAGCCAGCTGTGTCCAACTCTACCGTGAGCACCGGCAATCAGCCGGCTGTGTCCAACTGCACGGTGAGCACCGGCAATCAGCCGGCTGTGTCAAACTCTACCATGGCCATCCTGTCTGGACTGTCCCCCGGGATCACATACAGCCTGAATGTCCAGTGTAGTAATACCAACTGCACGATGTTCGTCACGACAAGTAAGTACCGATTCCAAGGGCTTAAGCTGTGTCGTCAAAGCGTTCTTTGAACGGCCGTAGCCTAATCATTGTGAGAAAGTCAAAGTTCTCTCCGTTAAATCTCCACAGAACCTCGGTCAGATTCTTCCTCTGTACATATTCTTTCTCTCTCCCCCACCCAACTCTCTCGCATGCACAGAGCCTGACGCCGTTAAAAACCTCACAGTCACTAAATTCACAACATCATCTGTGGCTCTGACTTGGACTGAAACAGACGGAAGCTCATTCTATACAGTCCAGTGGACTGGTGGTAGTGTCAGTGGCAATCAGAATATCACAACAGCTTCGTTAAACGTTATTGGTCTCAGTGCTGGAGTGAAGTACATCTTCACGGTCACTGCAGTGGCAGGAGACAACGCTACTGGAGGACAGAGCAACATAGTTACTAAATATACAAGTAAGGAAGATGAATATAGTAAAATTGTTCATTGTCTTTTATACTAGTCTGCATACAAAGCCATCATTTGAAAGGTGCTGTACCTACACTGCTCAAAAAAATTAAGGGAACACTTAAATCACACATCAAAATCTTTACTGTACATTGTGTAATTCATTGAGAAAATGACGTAACAACGGTCAATGGAAACCAAAATCACCAACCGATTGAGGGCTGGATTCAAACTCACACTGAAAATCAAAGTAAACAGTTGAAATCACAGGCTGTTCCAACTTGCGTGAATTTCATCACGGCAACTCATAATGTGACTCAGTAGTGTGTATGGCCCCCACGTGCCTGTATGTTCTCCTGACAACGTCTGGGCATGCTCCTGATGAGACGGCGGAGGGTGTCCTGGGGAACCTCCTCCCAGACCTGGACCAGGGCATCAGTGAGCTCCTAGACAGTCTGTGGTGCTACTTGAAGGCGTCAAATGTACCAATACATAATGTCTCAGAGGTTCTCATTTGGATTCAGGTCTGGGAAACGTGAGGGCCAGTCAATGGCATCAATGCCTTCGTCATCCAGGAAATGCATAAACACTCTGGCCACATGAGGCCAGGCATTGTCCTGCACCAGGAGGAACCCAGGGCCCACTGCACCAGTGTAAGGTCTGACGATGGGTCTGAGGATTTCATCCTGGTAGCTAACAGCAGTCAGGGTACCGTTGGCTAGTATGTGGAGGTCTTTGCGACCCTCCAAGGATATGCCTCCCCAGACCATCACTGACCCACCACCAAACCTGTCAGCTCGTGCGTCTGAAGAGAGAGGAGCGAACTGCGGAGTCGTTTGGTTCGATAGATTAATTTATTTGAGCTGCACTGGGCTCGTAACGGCGAGACAATAACACAACAAAGACAAAGGGAGCAGAGGGAACATATATACTGGGGGAGATGACTGGATGATGATCAGGTGTGCTAAATGAGACAACAGTTGTGATGAGTTGATGAAATGGGCGGTGGTGTCAGAAGGCCGGTGACGTGGAGCGCCGAAGCCTGCCTCCTGCAGGGGGAGCACTGGAGGCGCAGGTGTGACAAAACCGGTCATGCTGGATGATGTTGCAGGCAGCATAACGTTCACCACGGTGTCTCCAGGCTCTTTCACGTCGGTCATGTGCTCAGTGTGAATCTGCTCTCACCTGTGAAGGAACGGGGCGCCAATGGCGGACCTGCCAATTCTGGTGTTCTTTGGCGAATGCCGATCGAGCTGCACGTTACTGAGCTGTGAGCACAGGACCCATTAGAGGACGTCGGGCCCTCGTGCCACCCTCATGGAGTCTGTTTCTGATAGTTTGGTCAGAAACATGCACACCAGTAGCCCGCTGGAGGTCATTTTGTAGGGCTCTGGCAATGCTTCTCCTGTTCCTCCTCGCACAAAGGAGCAGAAACCGGTCCTGCTGGACAGACTGATATCTGGACAGATTGATATCCCTGAAGTTTATATGTTATACTGTGATGATTACGTGTTCCCTTAAATTTTTTAAACAGTGTATTTCATTAACAGCAATGCTGTTTTTATGCATTTCAAAGAAATATTTCCCCTTTAACCTCACTTGAAGTTATTGAAACTAATTTGATGACATATTTTGTTTATCTTTGCCCAAACGCCCCTCTCTTGCACACACAGAGCCCGCAACTATCAAGAACCTAAATGTTGCTGGATTTACGATGTCGTCTGTGTCTCTGAACTGGACTCAACCCGAGGGAGACAGTTCCTTCTATAAAGTAGATTGGACTGATGGTAGTGTCAATGACAGTATGAATACCCCATTTACCTCAGCCGATATCACTGGGCTGACTGCTGGATTGCAGTACAAATTCACAGTAACAGCAGTGGCTGGAGATAACACAACTGTAGGAGATAGCAGTGAAATTACTACATTTACAAGTAAGTCTTTTTTTTTACAGTTTTTTCTGATTTCTTTGGCACTCTCTTTGACACTATAGGCTGTTTTTGCAGAACTCTACACCCTAACCACAAAACCTTACACCAAACCAGCAAAACATTATACATCACTTGCAAAAGCAAACAGTACTTGCAAAACTCTTCAAACTCTTTAAAAAAGTGTGTTTTTGCATCAATACAGTACACACACACCATCATTTGAATAAGCACATGAAGCGCCAACAATGCATTGGCTACAAGTGTTAATGGTTTCAGAGATTGTGCTTCAAGAATCACCGTTAGTGTTTAAACATTCAGAAAACACTGTAATGCACTTTTTACACAGTTTTCAGGTTTGACCTAATCAGTAAACCTATCATCGTTCAGCAGTAGTTTTGGGGGTCCCTGTGTTTGATTAAGTGATAATTATTTTAGCTCAACTTCACATGGAGTCTGAAGTTATCATGAACTTAAATGTCACTGAAATCACAAAATTGTCTGTATCTCTGGACTGAACCATTTGGAAACAGTTCCTTCTATATAGTAGAATGGACTGATGGCAGTATGAATAACAATACAACTACCCTTGAGACACGTTAATGTTACTGAGCTGACTGCTGGAATGAAGTACACATTTAGAGTTATCATGATGGCTGGTGATAATACAACTAATGGATATGCTTCTGAGAAAGCAGTCTTTACAAGTAAGGTTTTCCATTGGTTCATTATATGCTCCCGAAGTTCAATCATGTAATGAATCTATGTTCATCAATGAGAGTGGCCCAATAGAATAATGTTTATTTAGTTCATTTGCATATTCTGTTAAAGAAAACTATGAGTGATTCCATATTTTGTAAGCAATTATTTCCTAATGTATAGTTCATATCACTGCTATATATAGGACCATCAATCATTTGATAGTAGTATGTATTCTATTCTGTTGTTTTTAGGTAAATATATATATATATATATATATATATTTTAGAAATTACATTAATTGATTGATTAATTGGACTACAATTTGATATATACCAATTACAATGCCAAAACATTACGCATCCATTAATCCTAATGGACAATTATTTAAATGTTACTTTTTTTCAAGTATTTACTCACTCCACAGCTAGCTTTAGCTATGTTAAAACAAGTGAAATGTAGGTGTAGAGTACATATTGACACTTGGATTAATATATTGTTTGATTTGAATCATCTATAGGCCCTAACACTCCCATTGTTCCCTAGCAGCATAGCTAAAGCTAGCTGTGGTGTGAATAAATACTTGAAAAAAAGTAACATTTAAATAATTGTCCATTAGGATTAATGGATGCGTAATGTTTTGGCAATGTAATTGATATATTTCAAATTGTAGTCCAATTAATCAATCAATTAATGTAATTTCTAATATATATATATATATATATATATTTACCTAAAAACAACAGAATAGAATCCATGTAATGAATCTCTGTTCATCAATGAGAGTGGCCCAATACAGTAATGTTTATTTAGTTTATTTGCATATTCTGTTAAAGAAAACTATGCGTGATTCCATAATTTATAAGCAATTATTTCCTAAAGTATTATTCATATCACTGCTATATATTGGACCGTCAATCATTTGATAGTAGTATATATTCTTTTCTGTTGTTTTTAGGTAAATATATATATATATTTTAGAAATTACATTAATTGATTGATTAATTGGACTACAATTTAAAATATACCAATTACATTGCCAAAACATTACACATCCATTAATCCTAATGGACATTTATTTGAATGTTACTTTTTTTGAAGTATTTATTCACACCACAGCTAGCTTTAGCTATGCTGCTAGGGAAACAATGGGAGTGTTAAGGCCTATAGATGATTCAAATCAAACAATATATTAATCCAAGTGTCAATATGTACTCTACACCTACATTTCTGTTGTTTTAAGTTATATTATTTTCTTCCCCCTCAAAACCTCTTTCTTGCATGCACAGGGCCTGACGTCATCAGGAACCTTACAATTACTGAAATCAGGTCTTATTCTGTGTCTCTAAACTGGACTGAACCATTGGGAAACAGTTCCTTCTATATAGTAGAATGGACTGATGGCAGTATGAATAACAATACAACTACCCTTGAGACACATGTTAATGTTACTGAGCTGACTGCTGGAATGAAGTACACATTTAGAGTTATCGCGGTGGCTGTTGATAATACAACTAATGGATATGCTTCTGAGAAAGCAGTCTTTACAAGTAAGGTTTTCCATTGGTTCATTATATGCTCCCGAAGTTCAATCATGTAATGAATCTATGTTCATCAATGAGAGTGGCCCAATAGAATAATGTTTATTTAGTTCATTTGCATATTCTGTTAAAGAAAACTATGAGTGATTCCATATTTTGTAAGCAATTATTTCCTAATGTATAGTTCATATCACTGCTGTATATAGGACCATCAATCATTTGATAGTAGTATATATTCTATTCTGTTGTTTTTAGGTAAATATATATATATATATATATATATATATATATATATATTTTAGAAATTACATTAATTGATTGATTAATTGGACTACAATTTGAAATATATCAATTACATTGCCAAAACATTACACATCCATTAATCCTAATGGACAATTATTTAAATGTTACTTTTTTCAAGTATTTATTCACACCACAGCTAGCTTTAGCTATGCTGCTAGGGAAACAATGGGAGTGTTAGGGCCTATAGATGATTCAAATCAAACAATATATTAATCCAAGTGTCAATATGTACTCTAGACCTACATTTCACTTTTTTTAAGTTATATTATTTTCTTCCCCCTCAAAACCACTTTCTTGCATGCACAGGGCCTGACGTCATCAGGAACCTTACAATTACTGAAATCAGGTCTTATTCTGTGTCTCTAAACTGGACTGAACCATTGGGAAACAGTTCCTTCTATATAGTAGAATGGACTGATGGCAGTATGAATAACAATACAACTACCCTTGAGACACATGTTAATGTTACTGAGCTGACTACTGGAATGAAGTACACATTTAGAGTTATCGCGGTGGCTGGTGATAGTACAACTAATGGATATGCTTCTGAGAAAGCAGTCTTTACAAGTAAGGTTTTCCATTGGTTCATTATATGCTCTGAAGTTCAATCATGTAATGAATCTATGTTCATCAATGAGAGTGGCCCAGTAGAATAATGTTTATTTAGTTCATTTGCATATTCTGTTAAAGAAAACTATGCGTGATTCCATATTTTGTAAGCAATTATTTCCTAATGTATAGTTCATATCACTGCTATATATAGGACCGTCAATCATTTGATATTAGTATATATTCTATTCTGTTGTTTTTAGGTAAATATATATATATATTTTTTAGAAATTACATTAATTGATTGATTAATTGGACTACAATTTGATATATACCAATTACAATGCCAAAACATTACGCATCCATTAATCCTAATGGACAATTATTTAAATGTTACTTTTTTTCAAGTATTTATTCACACCAGAGCTAGCTTTAGCTATGTTGCTAGGGATACAATGGGAGTGTTAGGGCCTATAGATGATTCAAATCAAACAATATATTAATCCAAGTGTCAATATGTACTCTACACCTACATTTCACTTGTTTTAAGTTATATTTTTTTCTTCCCCCTCAAAACCTCTTTCTTGCATGCACAGGGCCTGACATCATCAGGAACCTTACAATTACTGAAATCAGGTCTTATTCTGTGTCTCTAAACTGGACTGAACCATTGGGAAACAGTTCCTTCTATATAGTAGAATGGACTGATGGCAGTATGAATAACAATACAACTACCCTTGAGACACATGTTAATGTTACTGAGCTGACTGCTGGAATGAAGTACACATTTAGAGTTATCGCGGTGGCTGTTGATAATACAACTAATGGATATGCTTCTGAGAAAGCAGTCTTTACAAGTAAGGTTTTCCATTGGTTCATTATATGCTCCCGAAGTTCAATCATGTAATGAATCTATGTTCATCAATGAGAGTGGCCCAATAGAATAATGTTTATTTAGTTCATTTGCATATTCTGTTAAAGAAAACTATGCGTGATTCCATATTTTGTAAGCAATTATTTCCTAATGTATAGTTCATATCACTGCTATATATAGGACCGTCAATCATTTGATATTAGTATATATTCTATTCTGTTGTTTTTAGGTAAATATATATATATATTTTTTAGAAATTACATTAATTGATTCATTAATTGGGCTACAATTTGAAATATACCAATTACAATGCCAAAACATTACGCATACTTTAATCCTAATGGACAATTATTTAAATGTTACTTTTTTTCAAGTATTTATTCACACCAGAGCTAGCTTTAGCTATGTTGCTAGGGATACAATGGGAGTGTTAGGGCCTATAGATGATTCAAATCAAACAATATATTAATCCAAGTGTCAATATGTACTCTACACCTACATTTCACTTGTTTTAAGTTATATTTTTTTCTTTCCCCTCAAAACCACTTTCTTACATGCACAGGGCCTGACGTCATCAGGAACCTTACAATTACTGAAATCAGGTCTTATTCTGTGTCTCTAAACTGGACTGAACCATTGGGAAACAGTTCCTTCTATACAGTAGAATGGACTGATGGCAGTATGAATAAAAATACAACTACCCTTGAGACACATGTTAATGTTACTGAGCTGACTGCTGGAATGAAGTACACATTTAGAGTTATCGCGGTGGCTGGTGATAATACAACTAATGGATATGCTTCTGAGAAAGCAGTCTTTACAAGTAAGGTTTTCCATTGGTTCATTATATGCTCTGAAGTTCAATCATGTAATGAATCTATGTTCATCAATGAGAGTGGCCCAACAGAAAAATGTTTTTACTGTGTATTTGCATATTCTGTTATACATGAATATGTGTGATTCCATAGTAATTACTCAGTGTTGTCTTAATGTACAATTCATATTGGCGTGATAAGACATTCTATCATTTAATTTTAGTACATATTCCATTGAGTAATTTTGAAGTAAATATGAAAGTTATGTTTTTTTTTGTGACAGAAATGATTGCCAATTTATGTGGTGTTCTATAGAGTTGAATGGACTGATGGCAGTATGAATATGCATACAACTACCCTTGAGACATGTTAATGTTACTGAGCTGACTGCTGGAATGAAGTACACATTTAGAGTTATCGCGGTGGCTGGTGATGGCATGACTGTAGGCAAAAGGAAAATGACTTTACTATTTACAAGTACAACTTCATTTACAATGTCCAGGCTCTGAGATTCAAATCCACTTAATATGCACTGTAGACCTGCATTTCTTTTTTTACGGTAACATAAAACATTTTGTTGAATGCCAATGTACTATCTGTTCCCATTTTCTTCTCTACAGAGCCTTCACTTGTCAGCAACCTCAGTGTGGTTGCAACCACAGCCTCATCTGCGTCCCTGAGTTGGTCGCCACCAACGGGAAACTTCTTCTATAAAGTAAACTGGGCTGGTGTTAGTAATGTAACCTCAACAACAAATTTCACTGTTTCTAGTCTCAGTGGTGGCATGTGTTATAACTTCACGGTCACCGTGGTCGCTGGAGACAATACCACTGTAGGAGATGGCAATACAGTAACCGCTTGCACACGTAAGTCCTCTTTTAAGTCCATTATTTTATTTAAAAGGTGTGGAGGCACCGATAAAGCCGTTGTGTTGTCAAAAATACAGACCTAGTAACAGCTATGATCGGTGGTGGCCTTGTCCCCGTTTCCTTCATTGCAATGAACCCTTCTGATTTTGCCTCTGTAGATCCCGTACAACCTGGGAACATTATAGCAGCGGCACAAGGGACCACACAGCTTAATGTGAGCTGGACCTTGCCTAGTGGGAGAGTGGACTACTACACTGTCAGTATCTCGAACGCTACTTGGAACAATACCATCAGTCAGGTCAACCAAACTTGGGCAAGCTTCACCTCGTTATTACCTGGGCGAGTCTATGGCGTCACGGTGACCGCTGTAGCCGGATCCTTCAGTAACCAATCCGCTACGGCCCAGTTAGCCACAGGCAAGTCATTATGGCATGAGGGGGCTTTACTCTTATTTTATTGTAGAGGTTCTGAAGGCACGGTAGATTATAGTTTGGAGAATTTGAATGCAAGAGTGTACAGTAGGTATGTTCTTGCTGTTTGTCCTGAGAGTTGAGGTTATGGGCTTTTACGTAGAATTGACCTTTTCAGTCGTTAACTTCGGTACTGCACAAACGGGGTGGGCATTCTCACCTACGAAAGCCGTCATTGAGTAATTAGTTAGGGTCTTGCTCGCATTGTTTCTCGAACCTTGTTCGGGTTTTCAGTGAAACAGGGTTGTAGTGATGAACTCTCTGCATCCCTTTTTAGTTTTTGCAAGTTTCCTAACATCTCTGTCGTTCCTCCGTCACAGTACCCACCCCACCTGGTCTCCTAAACATCACAGAGATGGGGACCAGCTCCATCTTCATCCAGTGGACAACACCTGATCAAATGACTAATGCTACAAACATCTCCTATAACATTAGCTACCAGTCAAATGCGCCTGTTGTTCGTAACCTGTTTCCTCCTACCCTTGGTCTGAGCTACAACCTGACCTCTTTATTGTCTGGAACTAACTACACCATCAACGTAAAAACAATTGGACCCCAGAATTTAGGAAGCGAGCCTGTTAATACATCTGCATGTACTTGTAAGTACACTTGGATCAATTGTAAACTACATTCTCATTGACATTTTGACAATGTCAAACTTTGGCCGAAATACTTGTCCTCACATGGTTGATTGGAAATGCTTCAATTTAAATCTGCCTTACCAAAATATATTTTCCTGTCCTAGTAAAATCACAGATTGAGCCCCCCCCCCTCCTTTCTTCCAGTTGCCAAGCCGGTGTTGAACCTCACAGCGACACCATCATCCAGCTGGTCAATTAATTTACAGTGGGCTGCACCTGTGGATAATCAGTCCTACAGAATCCAGTACAGAACTGCTGCTGGCCCTGTACAGAACGACACTGTCAATACCATCTTCAACGTCTATGGTCTACAACCTGGGACTGGCTACAACTTCACCGTTACCACGTTAGCTGCATCGGGATGCGAAGCAACTCCGGTGCCGGGCTTCAGCTACACAAGTAAGCCCGTACTCTAAACATCCAAAGGTATGGATCTCCAGGAGTGTTGTACTGGGAATCGAAGTGTTCTTAATTCAGCAAGCAAACAATCTTAACTCCAGGGTGGTTAAGAGGTGTATAAAAGCAGCCGCTGAATTATCTTGTGTCATAGAATATACTAAAACAATATCTGCGCTCTTTGCCATTCAGGGCCCAAGGCGGTCGGTAACCTCACCATTGTGGACAGAAACACAGCCGCTGTCAGCCTTTCCTGGTCCCAACAGGATGACTGGAAACCCACCTACTCCTACCTGGTGGCCGCTTTCTACAATGGTTCTCTGGTGTGGAACGACTCAACCACGTTCTCGAACTACACCTTCACCACACTTCAGCCTGGGTACAATTACTCCTTCTCGGTGGTTGTGGTCAACCAGGGGGTTCAGTCTGTATTCGAATGGATTTTGAAAAACACAAGTAAGGTTCCAAAGTTGCTATTCCTTTTCTTCCTTCTTCACATAGCACTGTCAATTTTGACATGGACAGGTGATGGTCTGTATTTCCCATCTAACCCAACTGAAAGAATAATTTACACACAACAATTATAAGATCTACTGAGTTACTCTGAAATGTGAAATGGTACTGTCTTCTATCTACCGTTTCAGATCCTGGGGTGGCGACAAACATTTCCGCCATAGGGACAACCACCACAATGAACGTGTCTTGGGTTGCCGCGGTGGGTCACGTGGACTCTTACAGTGTCACAATCTACAACGGCAGCGCGGGGGTACACCAAACCACCGTATACAACTCTGTGGTCTTCTCGAACCTGACTCCAGGGACGCTTTACGTGTTCAAAGTGGACACCAACAGCGGACCACTCACGGTTTCAACACAGAATATTTCAAATGCCACATGTAAGTCAGTCGATATTTTGACAACGACCAAGGTTTGATCCTAACTCCATTGGTTCAGTTGCTGCTGATTGGTTGCTGATGGTTTTCTCAACAGCATGTAGAATTCTACATGCTGTTGAGAAAACGTCCTCCAGCAGTCTGGAGGATGTTTTCCAGCAGTCTGTTCCATAACTTACGTCTTTCTGGTTGGTTTCCAGATCCCAACCCTCCTGGAGCCATTAATGTGCAGTCCCAAAACATTAATACCATCAACATCAGCTGGTCCTTACCCATTGGCATGGAGCAACTCCAGAACAACTTCTCTGTGTCTAGTTCGGGCAGGCAGAACCAGACTGGATCCAGCTGGTTCCTGTTGGATAACCTCCAGTCCGGAACACTGTACAACGTCTCAGTGGTGACAGTCGGAGCGTTAAACTACTTGAGCGTAGCGGTGACAAAGCAAATCTATACGAGTGAGTGAATATTGAAGACACACATCCTCACATCGTCCACACGCTCACACGCACAGATTGAACACACCGGTAAGCGCTCTCTGTTTTTCGTTTGTACCAGGACCCAACTCTGTGAGCGAGCTGACGGAGAACGGAATCACCATCACCAGTGTGTCTCTAGTCTGGTCACTGCAGGAATCTACAGCAGGCTACTCCTTCAGTGTGGATGTCATGTCCCCGAATGGATCCCTTGTCTCCTATAATACCACCAACAGCAGTATGACAATCAATATGCTACAGTCGGGGAGCAACTACACCTTCACAGTGACGACGCTCACAGCAGACGGCACCAAATCAACTCCAGTGACTGTGTCCTATTTCACAAGTATGTTCCTGTGTCATTTAACAAACATACATTTTTGAGAGCTGTTTTGTCTTCCTAAAGCCGTAACGATTAGTTACGAATTAGAGTAAACACCCAGGATGCACAATTTTTATACATCTTTGTAGAAGTCCGACCCACAACCCTCTCTTTTCCAGGACCGTATCCCATTACCGGGCTGATGGCCAAGATATTGAACACAACCTCAATGTTTCTGAACTGGAGCACACCGATCCAGTACAAGCCTGGATACATGTACCGGGTCCTGACACAGGGGTGCATGTCTCCTCCCAATAACAGAACGATCAGCGAGCAAAAGTTTGTCTTTGTACATCTCATCCCGGGAACCAATTGCACTTTCAGTGTTTCCGTCCAGGCGCTGAACGGTATTGAAGGGGACGCCGTCTCACTCTCCCAGTACACGCGTAAGTCCCACCCGTGCGTCTGCTTATTCTGGGTTCACAGGAAGTAACGCAGAAAGATCATTCCCACGGCCTGCCTCTTGAACACAAACTGAAGTGACCATGGGTTTATTCTAGACCTCCCTCTCCTCCTAGTTCTACCTTTCTTCACTGTCCGCTCTCAAGGACATTTCTAATTTCAAGTGTTTAAATCCTTAGGATTTCCCCTGCTTCTCCCTTCTCCCCCTCTCCTCCCCCGTCCCCTCCCTTCTCCCCCCTCTCCTCCCCTGTTCCCTCCGTTCCAAACATCATGCCGTTCTGTGTTCCTGTCCCCCCCTCCACCAGCGCCGGAGTCGGTCAACCCGCTGATCTCCAACAACGGGAACAGTACCATCACGGTGAACTGGATAGCGCCCCCGGGGAACGTGGAGCAGTACGTGGTCAGTTTGAGCGACAACAACACGTACTTTAATACTACATGCCTGAACTCCAGTTGGCTGTCATACACGTTCCGAGATCTGTCAGCCGGCAGGCTGTACACAGCCACGGTGACAGCAGTCAGCGGGCCCTTCAGGATAACATCCATCCCCGTCACGACGGCCACCTGTGAGTATGAGGGGAGACAGCCGGAGTTCTACCCGACACGTCTCCCGTTTCTCCCTTTGTTCAGTTTGACTGTTCGTTCTCAGGGCGAACAATGGTGGTTATGCCCCCCCCCCCCGAGGTCGCTTTTGAGATCATTTTCGATTGCGGCGACTTGATGCATTTATTTGGAATCTTACAGGTCCCAACCAGCCTGGGGGCATGGAGATCTTGGGGATTACCACGACGTCCATCTCTGTCGGATGGGCTGGAGCGCCTCTCATGGCCAACACCACCTTCTTTTACATAGTGAAGTACGTGTCTATGCAGCTACTCAACCAGACTGTCAACACCACGAACACCAGTCAAATACTGACCAACCTGTCCTCTGGAACATCTTACAATGTCTCCGTGGCCACAGTAGGAGTTCTAGGTTTCCAAAGCAAGGATGTCAGGATGAATTTGGTCACAACAAGTGAGTGTTACCAAACACACACACACACACTCACACAGACTCACACAAACTAAGCCATCAGGCCTCAGGAGCTATTGTCCGAACACACACTCAAAAACACCAGCTTACGCATAAATACAGCCCCCAGACTGTTGTTTTCTTAACTGCTCTTCCACTAATCTCTCTAAGCTGTCTTTGATCTCCTTTCTCAGGGCCTGAGAATGTCAGGTCACTGACGCTACAGGCAGCGGAACAGTACGTTAACTTGACCTGGGATTGGCCTGCGGAATACAAACTCAGCTACATCTTCATTGTGAACGGGACCAACTTCACCAGTTCAGTTGTCAGGTGTAATATAATCACCATCAGCGGACTGGAACCTGGTAGCCCGTACAACTTCAGCGTGACTACGGAGACGGCCGACGGAACCCAGGGAGACTCGGTCTGGATTTCCAGCTGCACCAGTAGGACCTTCATTCATAGAGCTTGTATCACATTCCAACGTGTTGAGAATGCATGTGGATTTAGAAAAGGACAGATTATTAGCATTAGCTAAACACGCACGGATCTAAACAGGAGTTTGAGGGGGGGATTATCTTTCTTTACATTTTGTGGAATTCAATCCAGATGTAATTCAGACCGTCCTTCACCCTACAGCTGCCAGCTCTGTGTCCAACCTGGTTTGCAGTACCGCTGACGCTCCTTTACCTGCCCAGCTGAATCTGTCCTGGATCCAACCCCAAGGACGGAACCAGGGTTTTCAGATCAGTGCTACTGAAACCAGCCTGCCTTCCCAGGGCACGGTACGTTCACTTGGGAGGTTATTATTACACAATGCATGTCCCGACCCGTACAGTAAATCAAATATAAGGATTTGATTACCTTTTGGAGTGATTGGTTGATTGGTTTTGTGTAGGTCCAGAATGCTACCACCTGTAACACAACCTGTGGCTACACAGTACTTGGTCTGAAGTATTACACCAACTACACGCTGTCTATCACCACCCTGGGCTGTGGTAAATCCAGTGCTGTCCGAAACTACACCTGCCAATCTGGCATCAGTGGTACGTGAAATAAACAATCAGATAGGATCAAATAGGATATGATGGGATAGTATATGATGGGATAGTATCTGATGGGATAGTATATGATGGAATAGTATATTATGGAATAGGAAAGGATGGGATAGTATATAATGGAATAGGAAATTATGGGATAGTATATGGTGGAATAGGATATGATGGGATAGTATATAATAGAATAGGATATAATGGGATAGTATATGATGGAATAGGATATGATAGAATAGGATATGATGGAATAGGATATGATGGGATAGTATATGATGGGATAGTATCTGATGGAATAGGATATGATGGGATAGTATATGATGGAATAGGATATGATGGGATAGTATCTGATGGAATAGGATATGATGGGATAGTATATGATGGAATAGGATATGATGGGATAGTATGTGATGGGATAGTATATGATGGAATAGGATATGATGGGATAGTATATGATGGAATAGGATATGATGGGAAAGTATATGATGGGATAGTATATGATGGAATAGGATATAATGGGATAGTATATGATGGGATAGTATATGATGGAATAATATATGATGGAATAGGATATGATGGGACAGTATGTGAAGGAGTAGGATATAATGGAACAGCGTATGATTTCCTATGCAATACGTATCGAGGTCACATGTACAGTAAACCCATAAAAGGTTTTCTAAGAATAGGAAAGTAGATTGGTGAAATGTATAATGTAAAGTATTTACATCCCATTTCATTTTACTATCATCCTCCTTTCCAGCCCCCCCTGCCCCATCAAACATCAAGGACCTAGTCACTAAGCTGGAAATGACCCCAAACTCCTACACCATACAACTGAACTCCACCATCCTGAACGACACCAATGGGCCGGTCATGCAGTTTGGTGTGCTGGTAGCGTCAGACATCACACGTGGGTCCCTTTAACTATTACTCACTAATACTTGTTAATGAATCATTTTTGTTTGACTTGGAAAAACAGACATATGCGACAAACCTGTGTGAATTCTGATTCAGTGTATTAAAAATGATTTTGAATCAGTGTCCTTGAAACCGTTTGACCAATCGCTTTTTGCTTCTGTGTGTTGTTGTCATTGCAGGTGTAAATCAGTCCAATTCAGGGCAGTACTTGTTGAACACCTATAATAATTGGATGGCAGTTCCAGCATACCTGGCCACGGTCCAAAACACATCGAGTGTCAGAAGTGCTGGACACTTTGAAATTACCATAGGGGACGAATCATTATGGAACAACTATTTAAATGGCCAACTGACAGCCAGTCGCCATTACAGGTATGTAACAGAACACTGGAATGTGTGAAGAACTCAGCTTTAACTAATAATGGGAACTAAAATTTACTTTTTTTGTTCTGATATGTCCACAGCTATGCCATTGTTTTATTCACTAGAACTGTGACTGCAAAAGGGCTCCTGAGCGTTACTTCATCACTGTTCTCTGTAACGTGGTCCCCAGATCCAGTTTACCTTCCTCAGAGTCCAGGTAAATACTGCACAATACCCTTTACTGCAGCACTGGCTTAACTATATAAACCATTTAATACATCTAATCTAAAATATTAATATGCATAAAGACACTTGTGAGGTGCTATGAGCTGTTATGAATGCTTATAGCAAGTGTTATAATGAATAATTGGGTGTGAAATACTTCACGAAGGTTTATGTAAATGGACTGTGGAAGTGTTCACAAGGCTTTTCTATCTCTCCTTTTCTCTGGTCATTATTATGTAGTGGTCATCGGTTTGGCCATTGGGACAAGTCTTGGAATCGTTGCGGTCATCTTCATCATTGTCACCGGCATCTTCCTTTTCAGAAGGTGAGAGATCATCGTCATGATCACTGGCCAATTATGAGGTGTACAGTTGTGAAGCAAAACGCTTTAGAAGAAATTTCACAAATGAAATCTTCCAGGTCCATCCCTGTTTCGTTGTGTTTGAAGCAACTAAAATCCCAAGTGAATACACCCTACACTGTAAACCTGAATAAGTTAGCAGAACTCAAAAAATTCAAGGCAACTGATTGCCTTAAAAGATTTAAGTTTATTTACTCAATAGCCATTTGTTTGTGGAACTTACATATTTGGAGTTACTTTTACATGTAACTTTTGATTACAAGTCAATCGAATGGCTAAAAAAGTCAACTGAAATGTTTTCAGTTACAGAAATTTAAAATGGTAATTCTTCTCACTTAATAAAATTAAGTCAATATATCTAAGTACAGTAACTGAGTATTTCATGTTGGAAATGCTCAATGTGTATCTGTCCATCATACTTATACTGTAATTTAAAGGATATTAAATAATTGAAGTAATGACAACTAATATAAAACTTAAAAGTTACTCAAAACCTTTTGGCTCTAAACTTAAAAGTTTCGTGGCAACTGATTGCCTCAAAAGAAATGAGTAGTACTCATACTGTAAACCTTAATAAGTTCCCAGAACTTAAACAAGGTCTTACATTTCCTCAATACGTTCCCAGAACTTAAACAAGGTTTTAAATTTGAGTTATATTTGCTTAAAGGAATTGAGTAATATACTAAGCCACATCTACAATATAATTTCCCAATATGCATTGCTCTTTCAAGTGAACTCCAGAATTACCACCCATGACTGTATTTGTTAATGACAGAGACATGGCTTTTGAACACATGAATTTTCTATAATTTTACTTCCTTGACTGTTATAAAATAGTCAACTGTGAATACTTAACATATCCCATAACTCCTTATTTTGAAGCCTTGGTACCCACCTAGCTCATGGACTATTCATTTCAGATGTCCTCAAATACACAGTGCTGTCAGATTAAAATCCTAGCCCAGTTGCCAGAAAGCCAGGGTTAAAAAAAAACTTTCAGGAAATTCCGAACTTTCCAAAAAGGAAATCACAGGTTCAGCTGAGATTTCTGGATAACTTGGGAACTTAACCAGAATTTCACAAAGCTAACCACAAGGCATTGGCTTGCAAATGGAACGCATCATTCCCATTGGAATCAAGTTTTGACAGGAAAAGTTTTCATGTAATTGTTACAATCATTTCAGTAGTGGGTGCAAAATATTTGTTTTACTGCATGATTGGATTACTTTAGACAAATGTATGTGTTTGATGTTTGTGTAGCTAAGATGAATTTATCAGTCACTGTACATGCAAAAAAAGGATAATAAAACAATTCCAAAATATCAACCTGAAGCAGAGCATGCTGGGAACATTTTCATTTTAAAGTTATAAAAAATGAGTAAAAGTCAGTATAACATAAACGTTTTAAGTATTTAGGAACATTTCTCTAACTTTGAGTTACACTTAGTAGAAACATTTGATTAAGAAATACATTAGGGTTTACAGTGCCGATGTTTCCAGATGTTCACATGATGTTTTGATGCTTTTCGCTTTTACAGAAACACTAAGAAAGAGACATCGGACATCCAGATTCAGTCGATGAGGTGAATCTTCCGTTCCTTCACTTGTATCTCAGTAAAACAATTTACCACAAGAATGACACCAATAATAATAAGTGTTTGGGTTAAAAAAAGTATTCAGTGTTAAAATTACCCACATCTTTCACCGCTGATGCATGTTCTTTTTCTCTGTCTTTTTCAGAGCTAAAGTGTGAGTATCAAATATGTGGCAGTAACCGTAACAGACCCGATGCTACAGGGATAGCATTTCTTGCTGTGTGTTTTTCTAAATGCTTGTGTCCTTGGTGTTGGTGAGCAGAAACATTGCTGTGAGAGTGGAGGATTATGAGGCGTATTACAAGAAACAGAGAGCGGACTCTAACTGCGGCTTCGCCGAGGAGTTTGAGGTAAACCATGAAGCTAATTCAGTGGTTCATACCAGTGCCGCCTCTAGCCATTTGGTGGCCCTAAAGAAATTTTATTTGGGGCCTCCTCTTTTCTATTGGTCGGTGGCTCCCTAGCAGTCAGAGGCCCCCTAGCAGTCGGGGGCCCTAAGCGACCGCTTATGTTGCTTATGCCTGGAGCCGGCCCTGGTTCATACACATCCGGTATAATGGATGTCCCAGTGGACATCAGATATTGTCCTGTGTTCTGTAAATATACCAAGTGTTTCTGTTAGCTACTTGGAACCTCATGTCTTCCCCTCTCACTCCAGGACCTGAAGCCAGTGGGAACAGCCCAAGCAAGAACCAGTGCTTTGGCCTTGGAGAACAAGCCCAAGAACCGCTACAACAACGTTCTTCCCTGTGAGTCGACCAAGACCCCTGACACTTGACCCTCGTCTCCATGACAATAACCCAGATCCTCCTGCCACTGCTTACCATATCTAACATAGCCAGTCATATCTAACCCTCCATCCTCCATGCCAAACAGATTAACTCCTTTGTTTACTCAATAGCCTAGCTATTTACACAAGAAAACAGTTACACTACAGTAGATAGGCAGCAACATGGTCTTTCTTTGGGTAGGAAGACAAGGAGTCTAAGTTCTATCACCCCTCACTCCTCCTCTTTCCAACATCCTAGATGATTCCTCTAGAGTGAAACTGTCCATCCAAGGGAGTCCATTCGATGACTACATCAATTCTAACTACATCCCGGTGCGTACCAACCCATCATCATCGCCCATCATAATCCGCTTGCTCTGACCCATTTGCTTTGAGATTCTATCACGGAGTAGGGTCCAGCTGCGCGTTGATTCAAATGTGCTGTACCTCTGGCACTAGTGATTTTACATCTGTTTCACATTGACAAGAGTGTACAGTTGCGTGGAAATATTTGGGAAAGCGAGATTCGGCTTGTAGTAAAAGCTTACGTTCTGCGTCAACCTGTTTTGCGATTGCCAGGGTTACAACTCCAAGAAGGAGTTCATCGCGGCCCAGGGTCCTTTGCCTTGCACCGTCAACGAGTTCTGGAGGATGATCTGGGAGAAGAATGTCCAGACTCTGGTCATGCTGACACGCTGTAACGAACAGGGACGAGTGAGTATATATAGATACTGCACAGTCACTCGCATACACTCATACATACAACAGACTGCAGACTTACCAACTAACTCCCGAAGCAGGTCTGTCAAAAGATCAAAATGAAGATATATGCACAAACAGAAACACAAACAGAAAATACAAAACACAGGATGCCACATTAAGGCACTTAGTGAGTCGTGGTGCTCGCAATGCCAGTGTGTGGGTTCGATTCCCACAGGTGGCCAGTATAAAAATGAAGGGCGCAACCATAATCTGCTTTGATTCAAGGTTGTGTCACACACAAACGGTGAGAGGGAGTCAGGCCACAGGACTAAGGCAGGTACCTCACCAAACCAGTCAGAACTTAAACCAGATGAGAATGGGATGAAATCTGGTCTGTGACTGGGCTGCTGTTTAATTTGTGACCTCTCACTGAGAAAGAATTGGAGGTCACAGACATGGCTCCTGTTGAAAATGCATTTGGAAATCATAGACACACATGGCTCACATTGACAAAGCATTGAAATCTGTGCCTTGAATTCTGAAATAAAGGTTTAACTATGACAGGATGTGAAAGATAACTGACGATAAGTCCATTTTATAACCCTAATACATTTAGACTTGTTAGGTAAGAATGGGGCGTTGTCTTCACACCACATCAGTTCATAAGAATACACCGTCTTTCTCTTCTAGGTAAAATGTGAGAAATACTGGCCATCTGAAACCAAGTGCTTTGGAAACATCACTGTGACAACCACCTCTGACATTCCTCTAGAAGACTGGACTATCAGGGACTTCGAAATAAAAAATGTATGTTTTTGTGGTGATTGGAGGGACAAATAGTACTGATGTTTTCATCAACTGCTAATTGGGTGTAACCAGAGCTATATACATTGCTCAGGTAAAAACTACCCTTTCATGTTCAAAATTATTTTTATTGTTTTTACATATTTTTTTCTGTTAAAAATACATATTTTTGTTTGAAACAAAGATTTATCACATCGTTGATTAATGCTGACTCTTTTTTGTTGAAAAAAGTAATAACTGTAAAGGTGTATTTTCAACGCCTTGTGCTCACTTAGGAATTTTGCCAGATATTTTTAGATCCCACTGAGTGGCTCTCCCATCTAGATATCTTAAAAGGCACTAACTGTAAGTTGTTCTGGCTAAGAGCAAAACGACCCAAATGTAACTGTGTATACTGGACCCTGAAAGGTGTCATTATGGTTCACATACATCCGTGGTTATCAGGAAGTGTCTTTGTGATTGGCTGACAGATAAAGACAGCAGAGACACGCTCCGTGCGTCACTTCCACTTCACCGCCTGGCCGGACCACGGCGTCCCAGAGACCACGGAGCTACTCATCAACTTCAGACATCTGGTCCGAGAACACATGGACCAGTTCTCGCGCCACTCCCCCACTGTTGTCCACTGCAGGTACACATACCACACATGCACAAGCAACACATAACCACTCGCACACACATCTCTCATTTAACATCAATGAGCTGTGCTCAACAGACACTATATTAGCCCAATACCTATTTGGTATCTGTTGGGACAAACCTTTTGCCTCAATCTGTTTCAAGATTCACCTGTTGCACGTTCAGATTTGCCCTTCTGTTGTAAAGAGTGGTTATTTATTATTATATCAATAATAATACTCTTAAATCACATATCTCCCCCATTCAGATGTTTGGTTGATCAACTTAACCTTTTGACTAGGGCTGGAAATTGCAAGGAAACTTGCATTCAATATTGTCACGATAATTGCAAATAGGTGACAATATACAGTGAGGGAAAAAATCATTTGATCCCCTGCTGATTTTGTACGTTTGCCCACTGACAAAGAAATGATCAGTCTATAATTTTAATGGTAGGTTTATTTGAACAGTGAGAGACAGAATAACAACTAAAAAATCCAGAAAAATGCATGTCAAAAATGTTATAAATAATTTTTTCCCTCACTCTAGGTGCATATACGATGTACTTCAATTCTCACGATTCTTAAATAATGCAAATATTTTTTTTACATATATGATTATCCTGCTTTTTATAGTTATATCAAGTAGGGATGCACGGATACCACTTTAACATTGTCAGTAATAAATCAGAGTACTGAACTTTCAGTATCTGCCAAAACTGAGCCCAATACTGCCTTGTCTTAGAGTAGAAATGTACACCATTTCAATTCAACAACATCAAATGCTATAAAAATACTTACAAAACGCTCCATTAACACTGCACGTTAGAATGAGGCATTTTTGGAAATTCTGCAATGAATAATTGGAAAGTAGATGGGTATTGGACAAATAATCACTACAGTGAAAACTAGGGATGTGACGAACTGACTATATTCCTTGACGTTTATACAGGCATTTCTGAATTAAAAATTCCAAATGAATTGTCAAGTTTAGCTTGTACAATCACAACGTGGTCAAATTTCTACCTGAACAGCAATGGATTTGGAGATTAGAAATTGTATAGTTAAAACTGTTGGGTTCTTAATTAGACTGTCGTTAGCATTAGTTAATTTAGCTAGCATCAGGAAGTGGGGTTTGCTTAGGGTGACCACATTTTCAATCCCCAAACTGGGACCCTTAGTGTACCACACATTCATGCACGCGCACATGTATGCACTTATGCACGCATGTTGGTCATCGTGCGTGTTTGTGGTTGGTGGAGCAGGGGAGCTGGCCCTGTTTGTTACTGTTTTCACTGTCTTGTGTGTTTTTTTCGCTCCTTTGAGCTTTGAAGAGAATTGTTGCTTCGCTAAGCAGTTCTACGCAGTTGTTTGTTTGGCTCTCACTCAAATGTGGTAACATTACAGTATTATTACAATAAATATTATTATTTTAATTGAAACAATAATTATTCTTATTTTAATTGTGGTGAAAACCCGGGACAATTTGGTAAATGGACATCAGTCCTGTCTTCAAATGGCATGTGTTTGCTAATCCAAGTTTATGATTTTCATGAAAAATAAACCTTGAAACTTGATTTTAAAAGGCTAATTGATCATTAGAAAACCCTTTTGCAGTTATGTTAGCACAGCTGAAACCTGTTGTGCTGATTAAAGAAGCAATAAAACTGGCCTTATTTAGACTAGTTGAGTACCCGGTGTATCAGGAATTGTGTGTTCGATTACAGGCTCAAAATGGCCAGAAAAAAAAAAAACTTTATTTTGAAACTCTTTAGTCTATTCTTGTTCTGAGAAATGAAGGCTATTCCATGCGAGAAATAGCCAAGAAACTGAAGATCTCGTACAACGATGTGTACTACCCCCTTCACAGAACAGTGCAAACTGTCTCTAACCAGAATAGAAAGATGAGTGGGAGGCCTCAGTGCACAACTGAGCAAGAGGACAAATACGTTAGTGTCTAGTTTGGGAAACATTCGCTTCACAGGTCCTCAACTGGCAGCTTCATTCAATAGCACCAGTCTCAACATCAACAGTGAAGAGGCGACACCAGGATGTTGGCCTTCTAGGCAGAGTTGCAAAGAAAAAAACATATCTCAGACTGGCCAATAAAAAGAAAAGATTGAGATGGGCAAAAGAACACAGACACTGGACAGAGGAAGATTGGAAAAAAGTGTTATGGACAGACAAATCTAAGTTTGAGGTGTTCAGATCACAAAGAACATTCGTAAGATGCAAACCAAACGAAAAGATGCTGGAGGACTTCTTGACGCCATCTGTCAAGCATGGTGGAGGCAATGTGATGGTCTGGGGGTACTTTGGTGGTGGTAAAGTGGGAGATTTTTACAGGATAAAAGGGATCTTGAAGAAGGAAGGCTATCACTCTATTTTGCAGCGCCATGCCATACCCTGTGGACGGCGCTTGATTGGAGCCAATTTCCTCCTACAACAGGACAATGACTCAAAGCAAAGCTTCAAACAATGCAAGAACTATTTAGGGAAGAAGCAGTCAGCTGGTATTCTGCCTATAATGGAGTGGCCAGCACATTGGATCTCAACCCTATTGAGCTGTTGTGGGAGCAGCTTGACCGTATGGTACGAAATAAGTGTCCATCAAGCTAATCCAACTTGTGGGAGGTGCTTCAGGAAGCTTCATGTGGGAGAGATCTCTTCAGATTACCTCAACAAATTGAAAACTAGAATGCCAAAGGTCTGCAAGGCTGTTATTGCTGCAAACAGAGGACTCTTAATCAGAAGCAAAGTTTAAAGGACACAATTATTATTTCAATTAAAAATCATTATTTGTAATCTTTTCAATGACTAAATTTCCTATTCCTTTTTGCAATATCTCCTACTCAAACTCATTTCATTGATGTTTTCATAGAAACCAAGGACATTTCTAAGTGAACCCAAACTTTTGAACGGAAGTGTATCTGTATATAAATACTAGTAAGTCATTGTTATTTGTCCCTTTAGTGCGGGTGTGGGACGTACCGGCACCTTCATAGCCATTGACCGGCTGATCTTCCAGATTGAGAGGGAGAGCATGGTGGATGTGTACGGCATCATCCATGATCTGCGCATGCACCGACCCCTCATGGTGCAGACAGAGGTCAGTAACTGTCTGCCCTGGTCAGTTTTTTAGCCTGCTTGAGGCTTCTTTACAGGCCCACTGTATAAGTCATCACTGTAGCTAAAGTGGAAGTTACAAACCAGGTGATTACAGGGTCACAGAACATTCCAATTGGTCAGTCTGCTTTTTCTTATTGAGCTGTGTTGCGTCTCTGTCTGACAGGACCAGTATGTGTTCCTAAACCAGTGTGCCATGGATATCATTCGATCCAGAACCGGAACCAATGTGGACCTAATCTACCAGAACACTGCTGCACTCGGCATCTACGAGAACGTAGAACCCAAGAATAATAGAATGAAGAACGGATATCACAATGCATAGGCCCCATGTCCACACTTAAGTCTCTCCATTAACCCCCTCTTGTCCTACACTCGCATGGTCCACATTATGGAGAGTTTTAGAGTTTAAACAAACTGTATTTATTTATCCATTTGTTCACGTTGTCATAGGCTTTTTAAAATCTTTTTATTTTATTTATTTGGTAAAGAAGTTGACGTTGACAAGGGATACAGTTGCACAGTTTTAATCACCAACAATGGAATGTACATATAATTATATTTTAGAGATTTAAGTCTTAGATATCTGTATTTTTATATTGCCGATACTTTTAAATATCTGCTTGCTCTCCTATTTTGATTGCCAGCGTTATATGAATATTTGCTCAGGTATGTGAAGTGATGTGTGGATGTACTGTGAGACATGCCATACCTTAAATGAAGCCAAAGATTTTTATATTAATATAAAACAAAATGCAGGTATAGTTTATTGTTAAAGGAGTTAAATGTGTTGTTGAAATGTATATCGGGATCACCACCTAGCATAATTTTACAAAAAAAAGATTTTTGTTACTTTATCCGATGGCTCTGTCACTAGTCCCCACTAGGTGGTGCAATGACATTCCTTATTTTGGGCCAAGACAACGGACCACGATGCGTTTTAGACTTAACAACAACAACTTCTGGAGAAAGTATACTATATATTTAATATTCCACGTTCAAAGTCAAATGTTAACCATATCAACTTCTTTCTGAGAATTGCTGGGCGTTGGTATGCACTGTTCTGCATGATGCACTGGATGCATTCAAGATTTTACACTGGCCTTTTAAATTCTCCTACTGATGTTTTGGTTTGGTTTGTGTACATATTATTGAGGCGATCATGATGAATGAGCCTGTGGCTCACCTGTGCTGTTGAAACCCACTTTGTGCAATACAAAATCCCCCTTCAGTCTGTAACCTCAGCTCATCCTTCTGACACTTAAATGCCCAGAGGGTACAGCACACACACATGAAATACTGCTTCTCTACTAAGGGTTGACCGTAGTTCTGGTAATGCTGGGTATTCTCCCTGTCTGTGATGTTTTTGTCATGGGAGCCTTCACTGGAAGGGCAGTTTTCCATGGGGCGATGTACCTTTTGTACACGTGGGCCCAGGCCAGAAACAACCTCCCTTAACCATAAAATAATGGATTGCTATCTAAGCAATATCACTGTTGCCCTATGTAGCGATCATAAATGCTTGGGGGACTTAAGTGACAAAGGCCTGTGTTTCTAGGACTGGGTCGATTTACACACCAGCTGTATTGACTGAATTTTAGAGTCATGCTGTCATCTTTTACATTTCTCTATCATAATGTACAGTACTTTGATTAAGTTCTTCAGAGCACTTATTTTCATGACAATGTTATTTTGTAGACCTTAATAGTACAGCAGAGTCCAAATAATCTTCCTTAGAGTTTTCCTTAGAATTCCTGATCTAGGACTTCTGGTATTGATGCTATGTCAGATGCTTTTTGAGATGCAGTGTAAGATGCTATGTAATGCTTGCTGGTACAATGCAAATGAGGAAAATATGTAGATTTACTGTATCCTTCTGTCTGTCAGTACTGGGATTAAAGATGCACTCTTTTCTCTCTACAAGTGAGCTTCTGTTTCACTGTTGTATGCCCTGTCTGATGTGTCGATTGAGACGACTGCTTCAGTAAATTACTAACTAAATTACTAACTTACTAACTTGGATAAAATACTAAATCACATGCTACATTAAAATAAACCCTGGATTGAGGCATCTGGTAATGACATAGTAGCAGACTGCATCCAACTGTTCGAAGCAATTACCAGAACGTATCTTTTGTATATTGCTCTTATGCATCAGTTGCACCCGGGCCAAATCGTCCGTTTTTTGTTTGTTTTTTTCACAGGCAGGACGATTTATTGTTCCTGTCACAAAGGCTCATTGTCATGTCGCTCGGAGAGAAACGGCGTATTTAAGTTCCTTTGATGGACCTGTGTCCCATACTGTACCTCCGAGCGCCATGGGCCCCTGGCCCCGTGTTGCTGAGTCAGGGCTTAAGCACAATGGGGCCACAGGTATAAAAAGAAAGGTTTGAAACAGAAACAGTATCAGTTCCCAAGCAGCAGCAGCAGCAGAGAGCTAAAATGACATCCACCGGCATGAACATGAACAGCAGGGTAGGTATACGGTGTGTCTGTGAATATGTCATTGTCTGGACTGTCGGGTTGATTGTACACCCACCGGATTACCACCAGGATTGGGTAGGGCCAGTCCTAGCTTATGCTGCCGTGGTTAGGAAAAAATAAACCAAATTGAACTGCTTCCTGACCCCCCCTCCTCCCCCTCAGATCACCTTCTACGAGGACAGGAACTTCCAGGGTCGTTCCTACGAGTGCATGAGTGACTGCCCCGACATGTCCTCCTACCTGAGCAGGTGTCACTCCTGCAGGGTGGACAGCGGCTGCTTCATGATCTACGATCGCCCCAACTATATGGGAAACCAGTGGTTCATGAGGAGAGGGGAGTACCCCGACTACCAGCGTATGCTGGGGCTGTCTGATATCAAGTCCTGCCGCATGATTCCCATGGTAAGCCCGGCGACATTTGTCGCTTCCCGCGGCGTTTCACGCACGCATCCGTTCCTTGGCGCGTCTCAGTGTCGTACACCGTGTGTGACACCATAATGATGTGGGGAAAAAAAACATCCGAAACGTGTTGTTCTCATTTACAGCACAGGGGACCTTTCAGGATGAGGATCTACGAGAGGGAGAACTTCGGGGGCCAGATGCATGAGATGATGGACGACTGCGAGGACATTGTGGGCCGCTTCCGTATGAGCAACTGTATGTCCTGCAACGTGATGGACGGCCACTGGCTCATGTACGAGCAGCCCCACTTCAAGGGCAAGATGATGTACATGAGGCCCGGGGAGTACCGGAACTTCAGCCAGATGAGTATGGGCTCCATGGGCCGCTGCATGAGCATGAGGAGGATCAACGAGTCCTGTTACTAGGACGCCGCCGTTGTGAACAAGAGAAGCCACTAAATAAAATTGGAATCTGAAAGAATGGTGTTTCTTGGGTCTCGTTTACTTTAAAAGCCAAACTCGTTGAGAGGCTATACTGAAAACATGCTAACGTGTCTTAACGTGTCTTCTGGTACCCGTGATGAAAAGCGCCAACAAGGTGTTCATTTGGACCCGATGTGCTTATTTTAGCCTTCTGAAATCGCAGAATTTTGTCAAGCAACTGGTTATATGACTTTCCATGATTTCAAATGAAAGAATTTGTTTCACATTACTAATGAGCACGGGATATTCTAAAAAGGTGAACTTAAAAATAAAAATAAATAGAGATTACCAAGAGGATGATGTACAATCTGTACACAGACAAAATACTGGGACCCACTCCAGATTGGTAAAAATAAGACAAAAATTACATTTTAAATAGGCTGTTTCTACCGAATTCAGAGTACCTTTCAATTTGAGCTGAACTGATGGCACATAGTGTTTAAAACAAAATGTCTGGGTGAACTGGTGCCAGTAATGTCCATATCACCAATATCGCTGGCTATTGCAGACTGTGAGATTAGCTCAATCAACAACATGTCAGCCTCTGAGCATCACGTAAACACACACAAAAATAAGATATGCTCATTTTAGTGAATTTACACTTTTTCACAACTACTAACACACATTTTCTGAATATTTACTAAATTTCCTTAAAACCATAAACATAATTCTCAAAACTCACACCATAGTGTCCAAACCCAGACTTCCCAAACTAAATTAAACATTATACTCATATTATCTGGCATATAAATAAAACTTCAACCATAAGAGTGTGAAAATTACAAGGATTTGAGGTTGGTTATTGAATGGCAGTGTTCTCTAGAGGACAATATGGTGAATTGTACAACCGGTTTCCAAAAAAGTTAGGACGCTGCATAAAATGCAAATAAAAACACAATGCAATGATGTGCAAATAATTTATCCCTATATTTAATTGAAAATAGTACAAAGACAACATATCAAATGTTGAAACTGAGAAATGTTATTGTTTTTAGAAAAATACACTGCTCAAAAAAATTAAGGAAACACATAATCATCACAGTATAACACCAAGACAATTACATTTCAGGGATATCAATCTGTCCAGTTAGGAAGCACAAGTGATTGTGAATCAATGTCACCTGTTTTGGTGCAAATGAAGGTGACAACAGGTGCACTGGCGAGGCAACAGCAAGACAACCCCCAAAAAGGGAATGATTGCAGGTGGTGGCCACAAACAATTGCTCCTTATCATTCCTGACTGATTTTTCTGATTTTTTTTGCGTTTTGCTAGTATCCTTGATTTTTTTGCGTTTTGCTAGTGTCCTTGTCACTACTGGTAGCATGAGGCGGTACCTGCAGCCCATTCACGTTGCGCAGGCAGTCCAGCTCCATGAGGATGGCATGAGGGCCTGACATCCTCTAGTGGGATCTGTGTTTACAGCCCAGCACCGTACAGCTCGATTGCCATTCGCCAGAGAACACCAGAATTAGCAGGTCCGCCATTGGCGCCCCGTTCTCTTCACAGATGAGAGCAGATTCACTCTGAGCACATGACAGACGTGAAAGAGTCTGGAGACACTGTGGTGAACGTTATGCTGCCTGCAGCATCATCCAGCATGACCAGTTTGGTGGTGGGTCAGTGATGGTCTGGGGAGGCATATTCTTAGAGGGTCGCACAGACCTCCACATGCTAGCCAACAGTACCCTGACTGCTGTTATGAACTGGGATGAAATCCTCAGACCCATCGTCAGACCTTACACTGGTGCAGTGGGCCCTGGGTTCCTCCTGGTGCAGGACAATGCCTGGCCTCATGTGGCCAGAGTGGGTAGGCAGTTCCTGGATGATGATGGCATTGATGCCATTGACTGGCCCTCACATTCCCCAAACCTGAATCCAATTGAGAACTTCTGGGACGTTATGTCTTGGTGCATCCGTGCCGTCAAGTAAACAGGTCTGGACTGCAGGCAGGCCAGTTTAGCACCCGGACTCTTTTACTACGAAGCCATGCTGTTGTAATTCGCGCAGAATGTGGTTTGGCATTGTCTTGTTGAAATAAACAAGGCAAAGCTTATACTTATTCAGCATTAATGGTTCCTTCACAGATGGCATGTGAATTAATGCACTCCCATACCATCACGGATGCTGGCTTTTGAACTGTGCGCTGATAACAAGCTGGATGGTCCCTCTCCTCTTTAGTCCAGAGGATGCAGCATCTATGATTCCCAAAAATAATTTCAAATTTTGTTTTTTCAGACCAGAGGACAGTTTTCCACTTTGCCTCAGTCCATCTTAAATGAGCTTGGGCCCAGGGGAGGCAGCGGCGTTTCTGGATCTTGTTTATATATGGTTTCTTCTTTGCATGGTATAGTTTTAACTAGCATTTGTGGATGCAGCGATGTACTGTGTTCACAGACAATGGTTTTCGGAAGTGTTCCTGAGCTCATGCAGTAATTTTCACTACAGAAATCACTGCATGAGCTCGTGTCTGTTATTAATGCAGTGCCGTCTGAGGGCCCGAAAATCATGGCCATCCATATTGGTTTTCAGCCTTGTCCCTTGCGTACAGAGGTCTCTCCAGATTCTCTAAATCTTTTAATGATATTATGTACCATTGATGATGAGATCCCCAAACTCTTTGCAATTTCATATTGAGAAACGTTATTCTTAAAATGTTGCCTTATTTGCAGTCTTTCACAGATGGTGAACCCCTCTTCATCTTTACTTCTGAAAGACTCATCTTCTCTGGGATGCTCAACCAATCATGTTACTGACCTGTTGCCAATTGACCTAATTAGTTGTGTGATTTTCCACCAGGTTTAGTTTTTTAGCATTACACAACTTTCCCAGTGTTTTGTTGCGTCTGTCCCAAAGCGTTGCTGGCATCAATTCAATGTGGGCATATATGTTCCAAGACACAATCACATTCCTCAGTTTCAACATTTCATATGTTGTCTTTGTAATATTTAGTATTGAATATAGGGTTTACATGATTTGTCCAGCTTTGTATTCTGTTTTTATTTCCATTGTACTCAGAGTCCCAACTTTTTTGGAAACGGGGTTGTAATTTACAAAGACAGTTGTGTGTAGAGCTTTTCAAAAAAGGGTGAATGGAACAGTGATTAATGTGAAAGCAGGTGAATAATGCTAAATTGAAGGATGTTCTTCCTTCAATTTAGCAAAATGTTTTGTGTTTATTGTGTAAACTGTAAACAATTGACTTCGGTTGCTATAGGTTTCTGAAAAATAGTGTAAATATTTGACAGAAATTATCTGCTACCCATAATTCCCAATTTATGGTAAAACAAATTACAAAAAAACCCTATTCATTTTTTTTCCACAGTGAAATACGCTGATGAGCCAAAACATTAGGACCCCTCACAGGTGAAGCAAATAACGTTCATCATCTCCTAACAAGGGCAAATGTCAAGGTCTGGGTAGATTAGATAGTATGCCAAAAATCTGTTCTCGTCATTGTGTTGGATGCAGGAGAAATGGGCAGGAGTAACATACACATCGTTGCAGACCAGGCACACCTCTTCATGGCAATGGTATTCCCTGATGGCAGTGGCCTATTTCAGCAGGATAATGTGCCCTGCCACACTGCACACATTGTTCAGGTATGGTTTAAGAAACATGATGAAGAGTTCAAGGTGTTGCCCTGGCCTCCAAATTCTCCAGATATCAATCCGACTGAGCATCTGGGGGATGTGCTGGACCAACAAGTCTGATCCATGGTGGCTCCACCTCGCAACTTACAGGACTTGAAGAATCTGCTGCTAATGTCTTGGTGCCAGATACCACAGGACACCTTCAGGGGTCTTGTAGAGTCCATGCCTCGGCGGGTCGGCTCTGTTTTGGCACCACGCGAATGAACAACAGCATATTTGGCATTTGGACATAATGTTTTGGCTCATCAGTGTATGTTGGCTATTTTAAGAGCTATGACACAAGAAAATCATAAAATTCATAGAAAAATCCAAATCTGGTTTATTTTGCAGGTTACTAAATTCTGATTTCCAGTGTCTTTTTGCAAAAATAAATAAATGTTTACGGCAATATTGTTTCCAGGTTCTATGACACAATAACGACTGTGTAAAGACATGACCTGTCTGTAAACATCACATATGTGTGATATGATTATTAAACAATTTGTACAGCTGCAGATCTGTTGAAAACTCAACATGGGGAATGAACACACAAGGAACGAGTAATAGAGTTTCCTTGGATTCGGACACCATACTGTAGTGGAACGGAGAAAGGCACACTGTTGTTACTTAAAATGAATACTGCTTACTTGGAAATAATACTGTATAATACTAATGACTTAAGAATCAGGACACCAAAGTTAGCCCACTGAACCGGCCGAACAATTAAGTGCTCTATGTCGCGAAGATCTATTTAGATCTCGTGAACTCTGTGGTGATGTCTTTAGGATCCTTCACATTATAGGTAGGCTCGGCACAATGACGTAGTGCAGAATGTAACAGCGTAGTGGATCAATTCCCGCAACTAAGACTGCTGAAGAACAATGCTCAACTTCTCAACCGTTTAGGTCCTGTGGCTCCTACGCTACAACAGCGTGAAGCGAACCCGTGCACACGCGCAGATACTGTGTGACCGTATGAGAGTCCTGCATCTCGCTCAAGTCAATTATGGGCAGTGCTGCGTGACGCAATATAATTTCGCTGAGCCTGCATTTAATTCGGAGATGAATACTCGTCCCTATGCTATAATTACTATATCAACATTTCTATCTTTACCCTAGAATTATTGTGTCTTAATGCTTGGAAATCACATTCATATTTTAAGCAGAATATATTGGGAGTACTGTACACTAAATCTTGCATTCGCCGACATTTCCACCGGAATAAAATATATGAAACTTTCTTAAGCTTCTGGAATATGTCGATCACGCATTACATATTATCTGCTCACAGAGAACAGGCTACATGAATATGTAGCTTAATTATTCAATCAAAGATAACTCTAAAATATAATGTCTGATAAATCAATCAGTAATGCTCACAGCATTTTATGAAATTAAAAATAATGGAAAGTTTCTGTAAGACAAAAACAACACTATTATTTTTCTCTCTTGTGGCAAAAACTTGCAGTATGTGCCGCTATTTTTCATAAACTGCAAGCCATGCTACAGTAACAAAACATTAGCTCCAAATGTGCTGATGCTATATGCATATCCCAATGAATCTATTTGAGATCAAATGGTTACTATGTAAAATGAAACCACATGGGTTTTAGTCTGTGAAACTATACGTTATCGTTCACAAATTCAATGTGCTTGTATTTATAATAATAATCAATGTTATACTATTTTATATTTATATTCAGTTATTTTAAATACTGTGATCATAATATGTTATCATGCAGACGTTGATTCAGCTATGATCTAACTGTTCAAAAAGAGCAATTGGCCAGAGTAACATGTTCTCTACAAGAGGAGCAAAACCTGCGTGTAAAAACACATGACCAGAACGTAATCTCCACACACAGAGAAGCTTTAGAAAGCTAAAGATCACAAAAGAGTTAAAACATTTCAAGAAAACATCATGGTACAATAATACTACTTACAATTTACAGATTTGTTTATCCTTTCCTATAAACATGTAAAAAAAGAAAACATAATTCAAAATATCTACAAGGAAATTACAAAGACAAAATAATGTATTGGTTTTTGGACGTTTCTGTCATTGTGGGCAGTTGGCGAGGTCATAAGGTCAATGTTGTCACATCATGGCACATCTGGTCATAGAAAAGTATTCATTCCCAGCTTGCTGTCGGAAGACACCTGCAGTGTCAGACAGAGGCATTTGGCGGTGGTGCCAGGAGGTGCTTTATGTTTTTGTTTTTGACTCACTGCTGCATGCTGGGAGTTGAAGTTCTTAGGCGCCTGAGTCTGGCACTTATCTTTTTTATCTCCGGCAGGTAATTGTCTACAGTAACAATGTTCTCAATATGAGCTTAGGAGTCCTGAGGCCTGCTGGAATGGGTCATTGTGAACTTTGAACCCCACATATGGCAAGGGCGCAGTAAACCTATTCCCCACGGAGGCAGGTTTTTCTCCCTGGTACTCCAACCAGGTCAGATTGATGTTTCGTTGCTCCCGCTGTGGAGACGGTTAGAGAGAGTGTCAGAGTCAGATAGTGACTGGAGTATTATCAGGCATTATGAGTTAGAGATCCAAAATGGCCTCCGGTATCTGACCACTACTTACTCTGAATCCGAGGGGTCCTGGACGCCGTTAACCAACGGCGACATCGTAGTCCTCGGCGCTGTCATGGCAACCCCATTGCATGGGTCCCGCGGAGACGACGGAGGGCGCTGTGGTGTGTGCAGCCGGGGCGGGGGTTTGACGAGGACACCATTGCCCCCAGTTGCAGGGCGCAGACGGGGGGAGGCGGGGACCGGAGTAACCCTGGGGGAGATTGTGCGGGGCTCATAGTCACTCAGTTTCTCCCGTAGGCGGTTCTTCATGTTCTTATCGGCAAGCGGAGGAGGATATGTGATCTTGTTCTTCAGAATGCCTGGTTGCAAATGTACACACGCAGAAAGTAAAGGCACAACACATACTCAGTCACGCAAGTGCGCACACACATACAGCAAAATATATTGGGCCCAGAATTTCTAAACTGTTTGGTTCTTGTTTAAAACGTCACGTCTGATTTAAGTTGGATGTTTCCTGAACAAGGTGAACCATAGAGAATGTATATCTCCCTCTCTCTCACCCCGTCGCTTCTCTGTCAGGTTGCTGTCAGGTGAGCTGGGAGGGGCGCTGTCGATCTGGGTGGGATTTTTGTCCAGATGGAGCTCCACGCTGACTTTGGTCTCCACGCGTAGCGTCTCCATCCCTCGGGGCTCCTCGCTCTCGCTCGCTGTCGGCGGCTCCACTGGCCAGTGAAGCTTCACTTGATTGGCCACTGTATCCACTGCAAAAGAAACGGTCCAAAAAAACGGAATCATTAGTTTCATGTCACATAGTTTTACTGAAGTCTGTGTGTGTTCAGGTGCGCGTGTGTTACTATGACCTTTGGGTGTGCTGTGCTGGGGCTGTCTCTCGTTGTTCCATCTAGGCCTGCGGCTCCCTCCGCCGTCCTCACTGTCCGAGGAGCGGGAGGAGGCGTAGGAGCTATTGCGCTCGTCCACCGAGAGCTCGCTATCCGAGTCCGAATCTGTTAACGTGGAAACGGAGGGGTCATTACCTAGAGCCTTGGCGTCTGAAATACGTTGAGCATTGAGATCAGAGCGAATACGCTTTCGAAATGTGGTTGATACATAACAGCCATACCGTCTCTCCGGGAGTGCTTGCGCACCAAGACGGATGAGTCTCCGTCCCCACGGGAACTCTTTCGGGCGGAGCTGGAGGATGCGGCGCACTTCCGGCCCGAGTCGTTCCTGGCCTGGCTGCTGCCGAGGCTGTGGCTCCGGGCTGACCTGACGGCGCCGTCCAGGGAGACAGTGGACTCCCCGAAGGCAGTGCGGTACAGACCGTCCTCCTCCGGACGCGGGGGCTTCCCGTTCAGAGAGCGCTGGGGACAACGCGAAGGACACGGAGGGAACGGTCACCATCGACAAGCGATTGGATGAGGTTCAAATTACCAATTTTTTAATTCGCTTAGTGGCGGACGTACCGTGAGCAGAGTGGCGCGGTTGGCGGTGGAATCCCCCGCTAGTGGCTTCTTCCCCATGAGGACGTTCTTCAGGTTAGTCCTCACCTCCTTGTTGAAAATACAGTGGAAAAAGAAGATGCACACGCCCTGAGGGAGAGAGAGATTCGAAGAAAAACAGAAAGGGAGATGGTGAGAGAGAATCACACTTGAGACGAATACAACCACCCCTGTGACACGTCAGTGGTTTCAAAGTGCTTTCATTGGACGAGGCATAAAGAGGTGTACCTGAAGGCAGCTGAATACGGCAAAGAGATAGTGGAAGGAGAGGATGTCACTGTTGACAGCCATGAGACCCAGGAGCCAGGTCGCGCTGAGGAGCAAGAGGAGGAGGGAGGCCACGCGCAGAGAACAGCTGGAGGGGAAACCGATTGCTTGTTATTCGTCTAACCCGGCCCAACGTCTAATGTTATACGAGCTGGAATACGTCCAATTACTCACATCGCTCCAGACTTCTCGAACGTCAACTGTCTCTTTCCGCAAGAGGCCTTGGCGGCCAGGAAGAACAAGGCAATGTTGACCTAAGGTAGACACAACGCAGGGATTGTGGGTTCGATTCCTGGGCCGCCCATGAATTAAGCATGCCTGCCCACGCGACTGTATATTACTTTGGATAAAAGTGTCTGGTAAATAGCTTATATTTGATTATGAAAATACATAAGTTAATTCTGGTTCTCCATAATGTAATTAACCAATAATGGCAGAGAGAGTGTGGAATATGTCCAGACCTTTTCTTAGGCACAACTCTATCACGTGCCTGGATTCCAGCACACATTCAGGGTTCGAAGAGCCTGGTTTATAATATGGTACATGCCATTTGGCAAATACAGTACTGTGTATAATAGTACAGTTTAGGAAAGTGTATTACATTACATTACTGTATAGTACAACAGATAAACAGTGCCTGCACACATACTCACCAGTACCACAACAGCAATAGGGCCAGCGATACTCCAGATGAGTGTGTCGTGGACAGACAGCCAACAGAAGTCTAGGTTCCCGTAGCCCTGAGGGTCCAACCCAACAGCAAGGCCTTCAACAGAGGAAAGACACCCACTGTCATCACAGGCCTGCAGAGCACGTCGTTTTGTATGCACACACGTGACCTAAGTCAGTATGTTCGTGTGCGTCATAGGCTTTGCGTCTCTCACCAGTGATAACAGCGGGAACGCCCCAGCCGATGGCGTAGTAGAACCTCATGTGACCGTGGTTGACATTGCGGATGTCGGTCAGCATGCGGTAGATGTGAAGGCCCTCCACGAACATCCAGGCGAACGTACACATGTAGGAGTAGTGCAGCAGCAGGGCTACAACCGTACACAGGAACTGAGGGACAGAGGAGTGGGTGAGTTATGACTGGTTGAGTGACAACGTAAAACAATGTCTCGGGCTGAATCCAAACACAGATGGACAGAAACAGAACTTGGCATATTCCCAGTCAAAGCCACTTTGGTGTTAAGGCAGAGTCAACGTAAGTATTTTGTCATTATTTGATTTTAGCAAAGCACGCTATCGCTCAAAAGACGTACATTACTTTTCTGGTTAGGGTTAGGGGATAGGTTCTGTGGGAGATGATTGCCTGGTAGATTAAGTTGATTAGGCCACTGCCTGCAAGTCTCTCACAGGATTTCTGTAGCGGCTAACAAAGTGTGATGTGTTAGTCAACCAGACTCTTGGCACATTCGAACATTTGTCTGGAAGTCCTTTGATTTGTCAACAATTACAGTTGACCTCCCCAAAACAACAGGGGATTCCAGAATCATTTTTTTTTTAAAAGAGTATTTTTAAGTGTGCCTCAGGGTTTTGTCCTAGGGCCTCACCGCATTCCCAGTCTGGTTGATCCCGAAAATGAAGATGAGCTCGGAGAGGAAGATAGATGCCACCAGGTTCTTGTGGATGCTGTGGAGATTGGAGCGGAGCATCCGTAGTATGGCTAGCAGGAGGAAGGTGATGAGGAGGGCTACCAATGAGGCAGACACCGTGGTGTAGGTGATGATTTTCAGGGGAAGGACCTCTCCATGCTAACAAGGTACACACAAGACCATGGTGAAATATAAAATCAGATTATATAAAATGAGCTCACCACACATCAGCTTTGAGGTGAAAGATGAGGAATGATACATGCTAATTCGGAATGAAGGGGATGATAAGGTGGCCATGATGGAAATATCGGGCCAGGTGTTGAGAATTTAGCCAAGATATTGAAATTTACACTATAATACCCCCTACGCTTACAAGTGCCATGGGATCTTTAGTGTTTGCAGAAATTCAGGACACTTGCTAATGTCCCATCCACAAAGCAGTGTCCACTTCACCACCCTGGAGCACTGAAATTCGTTCTTAAGGCCTGAGGAAAGTGTGCCACTCACTGACCCTCCAGAACCACATTCTAACAGCACCTGGTCTCCCATCCAGGGAATGAACCAGAAGCAACCCTGCTTAGCTGCAAAGACCAGATTGCAGGGAGCTCTGCTGCTTGAATACCACATTGGGTCCACAGGACAAGGACTGAGAGCCACTGTGGACAGTGGCAGCTATACCTCTCTCTTGGAGATGTCCATGAGCACCGCAAAGCTGGACATGTGATTGCATCGGCAGCTGATGTGGCTGCTGTTCCTGAAGACCAGGTCACAACCCCTGGCAGACCATCCTCCTGTCCCACGAACCCTGGACCGAAAACGGAAAAGGAATGGTTCAGTCAGGGGAGGAGTCAGAGTGACACAGGCAGAAGGACTAGTAAGGATGGGACATTTCATAGGATTTTTTTTTTGTAATTGTACACACCTAACCATTTTATAAACATGTACAGAACATGTAAGTGAAATAGAATAGAATTTATTCCAATGATTTTTTATATATATTTATAGTATTTTACCAAAACTTTAAGTAATGAATTCATTAAAGATCAGTATCTTCTAAAAACTTAGAAAATGCAGTAATTGCAAAGTGCAAAAATGTTCATTTTCAACTCAATACATTGTTTTTAATGAGGTGGCTAGCATTTATAATGCTGCATAGCTGTAAAAAGCTCAGGAAATCACCTTTCTGATAAAAGTAGTTAAAAAATGCTGAGGTGTACTCATCATGGAGGACACAAGCAAGTATTAAATATTTCCTTATTCAACAATAGTTTGGGAATTAAAATCATTGGAATCAGTGCCGGTTCAAGCCTTTTGGGGGCCTTAGGAAAATTTGATTTAGGGCCCCCTCTCCCCTATCAGTCGAGGGCTCCCTAAGCGACCGCTTACGTCGTTTATGCCTGGAGCCGGCCCTGATTGGAATGCTTTTTAAGTATAGTAATAATCACATTATTACAGATTGTCTATACATTTTCATATTGTTTTAACTGTAAAATAAATATGATTCCATATACTGTTTTTAAGATTTTTTTGTTTACCGTTTTGTACAAAATGTTCCTCCCCTCCCCTATCTTGCCTGCAGACTTGTTTTATCTTTAAAGGCTAAAAATCTGATGCATGCAATTGCTGTTAAAATGCATGCAGACAGATTCATTATTTTGTTTGGATAGTCCCAAAACCGTGACCTTTCACTCCCTTTGCTGAGAAATTATTTCCTGTGTCTGTGTATCATAGCTGCACACTGTCTGTGAATCAGAGCACACTGCACACACACAAATGCCAGTCAGAGAAGATCCAGAACCACTGTGGGGCCTCTTTGGCTACAGACCTTTCTTTACTGAAAAATCTTCAGAAGGAATGACGTAATTCTGCACTAGACCAGATTTTAAACACCATAATAATATTTTGAAAATGAAAATATTTGATTCTTCAATTAACAGAACTCAAAACAACATCTTGCAATTGGGTTGAACTCTGCTGGCAATATTCAGCCTTCATTTCAGGGTGGTTGGGGTTGGTGGGTGTCCCTTTGGTTGATGCTTGGCAATGTGGGTGGATTGATTTCCTTCCTGTTGGACCCTGTCTGTGGCCTTCCCTGCATAGGGCCACAGTGTCACTGGACCCCCCTGTCTCAGCCCCAAGGACTTTCGCTGCTATATTATTGTGCCGGGGGAGTAGAGTCAGTTCTCCTTCTCCACTGTAAATCCTTGTAAATCTAAGGAATGCACTTTCAAAATTTTCCCTGTCTCCTGCCCTGTTTAAACTTAGGAGGACATGAGGCCTCGGCCCACACCTCCAGAGTACCAGGCTCTAAAGTCTCGTTGCTGTCCCTGTCCAAAGTCCTCCTGGTTGTGTTGCAGATCAAGAGGATACCTGATGATTTCAGCTGCCCCCCCCCATGCTTCTGACCTGGATTAGGTTTAATAGACACTGGACTCAGCCCACATGCATTTTTTTATTATTACAACTTGTACTCTTAAAATGTTCACCCGGCACAGCCATAAGAGGACTGGTCACCCCTCTGAGCCTGGTTCCTCTCTAGGTTTCTTCCTAAATTTCGGCCTTCTTAGGGAGTTTTCCCTAGCCACTGAAATTCAACATTAATGTTGTTTACTCCTTGGGGTTTCAGGCTGGGTGTTTTGTAAAAGCACTTTGTGACAACTGCTGTTGTAAAAAAGGGCTTTATAAATAAATTTGATAGATTGATTGAAAACACCAAAACATCAAAACTAGCCACCGTTAATTGCTGGCAGCTCAGCTGTCACTGTTGTTGGTGTTTCAAATCTCCTTGTTTTAACCCTGTAGCTAATAATGTAAACCTATGACCTAAATAGCTCTAATGTAAACCTATGACCTAAATGCTATGATATCAATGTATGCTTACGAGATGGAATGATTCCAGTAGACACAGACAGGTTTGGTTCTCTCCTCGGTCTCCAGCAGTTTGTAGTCCAGTATGACGGGTTGCGACAGATGGGTGGTCAAAGGCAGACCCTCATTGTAAACCACAGTGCTCACAATAGGGCTGTTGATGACGGGCCTCATGGGAAGTCTAAACCACACACACATAGGCAACACGTCACAATGACTGTTGTTGACCATGAGACTGCTGTGATTTATCGGGGGAAGCGGAAACGTTTTTTATCGGGGGAAAAGTCAACGTTCCATTTTCAGGGTTTGCTTTTACCAAGGGTGACTCATCATACGGAACTAGTCACAACGATGAAGCATGAGGATGATAGCATTAAAACATCTAACACAATGAAGTTGAGTGAAAGGATGATGAGACAGTACTAACAGCAGTCCTGTTGATATAACTGATTCCTTATGCGAACACACAATGTAATTACAGCCACGCTATATAAGAGAAATGTCATGGTCACAGCGAGGTACAGTCGACATATTAGACACGCTAGAATATAAATATTTGGACGCACAGTCCCTAAATAATAGCCTTTATCTTAAGTGTGTTTATAAGTCCAGCGTATGGTGAAGGGGCACGGCATGTTGCACGACTGTGGAAACGTAAACAGTACCTCAGGCTCCTGCGATCGGCGTCATAGTTCTCAGGTAGGAGCTGCCCCAGGGTCCGATAGATGATCACCACGGCGACAGGTAGAGGGCCTGGGATTTCAGCATGACGCCTCCTCTTGGGGGACGCACGGTGTCCCACGTTGGAGGGCTCAGTGGACTCTGTCTGGACGGGAGGGGCTTCGGGTGCCCCCGTTACGGAGTCGCCCGTGGCCCTCGCTATCGGAACGTCTGTGGATGTTGCTGTTGGTAGGTCCGTGGCCGTTGTGTCCTTGGCTGGTGCCACTGAGAACGCTGACAAAATCGATATCATGACAATAAATGAATGAAACGAATTAAACGGCACATACCAAAAACACATAAGACGGGGTCGGTAAACTGTACAACAGCCCGGTTGATTGTGAATTGCTATGAAAGGTGCACAATAACCCAGAACCACATTCACTCCTTTTGGCTGACCTTTAACCTCCTCTGACTGCTCCTGCTCTGTCAGGAAATCTGGGAAGCGTACTGAGGCTTCAATCTCTTTGGGATTGGACAGGAAACCTTGAGAACGTGGAATTTGTGTCTGTTCTGGCTTAGACGGGTCCAAGTGCACCACAGAGACCACTGCGAGCAGGGAAAGAGAGAATGGTATCTATGATGCCTGACACATATGAATTATTTCGTTGCCGGGTTGTTTTCTATGAATGCACAACATAACGTGACTGCACATTAGTTCACCATGTAGACAAGAGTAGTGTGACTGAGATGTAGCGTGACGGATGTGAGTGTGATTGCAGCTATACTCACTCATGTTGTCCGTGACAACGGTGAACGGATTCAGGTAGGTCTTCCTCATGTTCTGGGCCAAGGTGTGGGCATACTCCTCAAAGCTGTGCAGCAGCAGCGCCGTGCCACCTTCGGAACGCTGGATCTGCTCCCAGTGTCTCCTGTTGGCAGGGTCCAAGATAGCGCTGCCCGCTTGGACGATGTTCTGGACAGTAAGCACATATTGGTCACCTACTGTTGTTCATATCCACATTACCCGATACCTACCTACTATGTAGTATAAGTTCTATCTTGTGGCAAAATTAGCAGTAACTATGAATCAAAATAAAAACCAAGGGAGAGAGCAGTGAACACAAAACATGAAACATGAAAACATGAACACCGCAGCTCTTCAGTAACTTGTCTTGTCAATGTACAGTACCATTCCAGCATTTACCAGTAACAAATAATATCATTATGTCTCACATATGAAACATGTGAAATCAAAGCCAATGGTTCAGAGTGAAAGAAAACAAAAGAAGGAAAGGAGAGCTGATCTGTGAAGGAAGAGGGGTCACCGTACAGGCGTCCGCACAACAGCACCTGTGCAATCTGGCCCCGCGCCCAACCATCCCTGGGGAACTGAAAGACCCATTGGCCCAATCCCCAATAAACTCCATTCTGATTGGTCCTTGACCCCCTAAACCTTTGCAGCTGCACTTTCTGGCCTCTATCACACCCCAATACGCTGGGACCAGAGCCAAGAATGCACACTGTTAGCCGTTAGCGCAGTACAGTCATGGCCTTAATAAGGCTAATAGAGAACACGCTAATCATTTTGCGGTATTACTTACACTTAATCCCTCCCCGGTAGGCTCTAGATTACATTCCCTATGGGGGGGGGGAGAAAATTCCAACTGGAAAAAAAAAGTCTCTTAACAAACCGGTGCCCGCTATAAGCAGGATTTGAGGTGACTATTAGTGACTTAAATTAGCGGGATCCTTAAGCAGTTAAGCTGTTTAGCTGAACAATGTTGGCGATTCTTTGAAGCACGTCTCAGAAACTGTGGTATGAGAAAATATTAGGGTGGATGTATGATGGAGAATCTGTGTATTTGATGGTATATCTATGAGTCCGAGTGAGTTAAAACATCCGTAAGAGTAGGGTTGCTGATCATTTTCCCAAACAACCCTGTCTTTATCATCACATTGTCACGAGAGCTGAAGAAGAGCGCTGAACGGCCGGCATCGATGTTCAACACCAGATAAAGGCATCTTTAAGAAATGAGGCCCACCTCATGGAAATGGATGTCCCTTGTGGCGGCCATGTCGAAGCCCAGCTGCTGGCTCTCATACTGCAGCAGTCGTGTCAGGATGCTATACGCCGTCTTCACGTCATTGCCCTGGAGGGAGGCCGTGCGGTTGGTAGCGCTCCGCAGCATGCTGGCCAGGGCCTTTGACCTCTCGCTGTCCATCCTGGAGCTGTTGAGATGCAGTTCCTCGTCCTGCGGGTCAAAGGTCAGGGAGAGATCAGACAGGCGTCTCAGTGGTACAGGGCAGTTTTAATTTCAACGGGATCGATGTTTGGGTTCGAATGAGGTTGTCATTTCAACGTGCCTCTTTTTTCAGCTGAGAGAAGGTGAGCGAGGTGCAGTTGAAGAGATCGGGAGACAGCCAACCATTCTCGTCGCTGCAGTGGCGGATTGCTGTGCCTGTTGGAGAGGAGCAAAGGTCAAGCATGGGTGGAGGGTGAGGAGAAAAAAAGGGAGAGTAAAGAATAAGGAGGATACGGATAGTGACGATTATCTGTTGACAATTTCTTGGCGGGTTTTTTTTCCCAGGAATAACAACACAATACAAAGACTGGTCAAACTGACTTACCAATGGATCCTTTTTGACACTTCATGGCAGCAGGTTGTCCAAACTGGGTCTTTGGCCACCAAATCCCAGCATCAAAGGCCTTAGGACAGCCCTCATATACAACTAGTGAAGAGAGTAAATTCGCTGATGAGGAAGTAAGATGCTATGGGAACTTGCAGGCCATGTTGTTATTCATTTCGCGGTGTATTTGTGTTGCTACTTTAATGTATTTACTTGAATTTTGGACAACGGCACGTAACCAAGCATTTTCTGACAACTGCTATTAATAAAAAATGTGACAAAGAACGTTTTATTTTCATTCAATATCGCCTTACCCATGCACCCGCTGGAGGTGACCTCAGCGAAAGGATTGTCACAGCTGTTACACTGGCGCCCGATCACTCCCGTCCTGCACTGGCACTGGCCTGTGACAGGGTGACAGGAGCGCGACGTGGAGCCGAGCTGGAAACACTCACAGGGGTAACATGTGTCCCCTCCCTCGGGCCTGTAGTAGTTATCCTGAGGGCAGGAGAGAGCTTGACCTGAGCATTTAACAGAGAAGGGAACGGGAATGGCTAACACGCCAATGGCCATATCGGACGTGGGGAGGAGGGAAATGGTATTCTAGGTAAATACTGTCCCCTACCTTACAGCGACACTCCCCAGTGGTCTTGTTGCAGTCTCGGTAGAACCCTTTGCTGACATCACAGTTACACGGACCACAGATCGGGTTCCCCCACCAGCCGCGAGCACACGGTAGGTTGGCTCTGGAGAACCACAGAATGATCTGTCAGTCCGCTTAGAACGCGAAAAATCACAGCAAGGAGCCACAAACGGAAATCGCCAGCCAACTGAATGGAAGTTAAGCGTTGGTGTCAAAACCACCTTAAAGCTGTTTGACACGAAGTGACACCATAGCCGGGGGGGGGGCAAGTTTACAGAGCCAGATTAGTTCAGAAGTTGATAGAAGGCACTGAGTGGTACAAGAGCGGTTAAGTAGGGTCACTGGAATAAGCTCTGAGCCAATGTGTATCGTTTGAAGAACCTGGCAAATAAACACCCAAACCTGCATCAACTCACAGCGGGTGAGAGGGTTTAATAAAAATAAAAAAGCTATATACATATATTTATATTGTGAGTGTTTTTAATCTTCAGTGATCTTGTTTCAGTGGATCTCGGTACCTACTGGTTCTGGCAGTACTCTCCATAGGAGCTGGGTCCACACTGGCAGCCGTAGCCGAGTGGGGAGCTGGGCCGATGCACGCAGGTGGAGACATGCTGACAGGGGTTCAGGACACACGCGTCCACGCAGTCCCTACCAAAGTGCCCTGGGAGTCAAAATATTATATGAAGTCACATGATCAACCAACTGCAATCTCTCCAGTTGTAAAGTCCCACCTTCCCAAACATTTTATAAGTTCAAAAGCCGAAATATAAGTATGTTGAAACAGACAGAGCAATACATATCCCTCCCCAAATAACCTGCTGCAAGTGATTGTGAGATCACTTTCAAACAAGGCGTGGTCACTTTTTTTTTGGAGAAGCATTGGCAATTTCAATGCAGCGACCATGTGATCGAATTGCACCTTTAATGTCTGCACGCTCGACCCGGTCTTCTTAAGGTGTTTTCAACGGGAGAGAAGGGTGTGTCGACCGGGGGTGGGCGGGGCTTACCGGGATGGCACACGCATGAGTGTGCGCTCCAGTCGTCGGTGCAGCGGCTGTGCTCGGGGCACACGTTAGCGTCGCAGGGGTTAGCCACTTCGCAGCCCTCCTCCACCCGGATCCTCTGACCCTCCCGCATGTCGACGTTGGCCAGGTTGGTGGACGTCTCGCCCATCCGTACGCCCTGGCCACACAGCACTGTTAGCGTTGTCTCAACCAACCGGATTGTCTGTGGTGATTTTCCCCCCCCCGGTGAACACAGCAGCGAAATGTGATGTGTCGGGCTCACCTGCATGCAACCTTTTAGCCCATTCTGGATTGTCCCGTCTTTCTTCATCAGCCCCCCCAGAAACAGACTCCTGAGCCTCAGGCCTGGCAGCTCGTTCCCGATCTCCACTGACCTCTAACCACCCGTGGGGAAATATTATTATTGAGACGGTGTGTTTTGTCCATACAGATCCTATTGCACTAGATCATGTATTCCATTCACCAACACTAGAATAGAACATTATCGGTCGGTCAGTGGGTGAGTGACTTGGCCAAGCTTTGTCAACTCCTCGTTTTACAAGGGTTGAGGGCTACTGTGTGGGAGGCAGGAGTTCCGGCGTCACATTAAATTTGTATCTGCGTTTGTATCTGCAGCTATGGAAATCAGCACCAAAACAAGGGGCGCCTAGGTATGCTAGTGGTCAGGAGTGTTGAGCCGGTAAACGAAAGGTTGCTGGTTCTAATCCCAGAGTCGACAAAGCGACAAAACTCTGTCGTTCTGTCCTTAAGAAAGACAGCTAAACTTAATTGCTCCCAGGATGTTGCCGTAAATAAGAATGTGTTCCTGGCATACGATACCCGGGAAAATAACGGTAAGAAAATAAACAAAAGAATTGCACACATTTATGCAGACCACTGTCCTGTGTAATTACGTACTACTCTTTGGGTGTAAAACATTGACTTAGTTTGGCTCTGAGTTCCTGAAACATGCTAACACCGAGTTTGTTTAGCTCCAAGTTCCTGAAACATGCTAACACTAAATAGTTTGGCTCTTAGTACCTGAAACATGCCGTAGTCAAGTGACACTAGGGCCATGTATTTGATGTCCTTGCCGTCTTTGATACTCTTCAGCTCCACCAGGACGTGGTGCCACACCCCGTCACTCACCCTCACCTGAGGGAAGTCCAGCAGGGCCACCTGCCTCTCTCCCAGGAACACCTGGAAACGTACGTGTCTGCCGCTGAGCTACAGTCAGGGACGGCGAGAGATGGAGGTCAGCAGCAGAGAGGAAAAACAGACGGAAGGCAGTGAGCAAGGGTTGAGAGGAGAGATAGAGGTTGAGAACGAGAGGGAAAGAGAACTTGAGGTTTAGCGATTTAAATAAAGCTGTCACGGGATTGGCTTAACCTTATCATAACATTACCCAGCCTTGCGACATGGAGGAACATGGAGGAAAGCACTGTGTGTGGACTCCAGGCTGACACACAGAACTCACCAGGATGTGTATCTTAGAGAAGTCCCCGGCGTTGGCCTGCAGCAGGGTGCCAGAGCTCTGCCTGGTCCGGAACATAAGGCCCACGTACCAGGGCACGCCGATGGTGACCTCCGGCTCGCGCCACCACACCAGGGCGTGGCCATCGAACTGCTGGGGGGACGGCATGACTGGAGGACAGGAAAAAGAAAGGGACACTTTAGCTTGGGATTTAACATTTTACATGACGATATGATGTTGATCTTACCATGAGAGCCCAGAATGATGTCTAGGCCTCGTTACGTACATAACTACATTCTGACCACAAAGATGAATGAGTTTTGATGTGTGGGGAGAGTAAAGAAGTTGTTGACACAGTAATTCATGGGTAGTGGGGGAAATGTTGAACTTTTGCGTGATTCAAAATCATGCTATTGTTTATTGTACATAGTGCTCAGGGCCGTCGTCAATAATGGCTGATCCCTGGCGACAACTCCTTTGTAACATTGCAAAAATCTGAAAAGAATGTTACAGAATACAGAAAAGCTCATCCGTACTTTTGTTAAAAAGCCATGCTCTTCTCTCCCGCTACCCAGATAAGACACTAAATGTATTTATGTTAAATAACTCTGTTAGTCTAGTCTCATGTTTACTGGATCCAAAAGCTTTAAGCATATTACAAGCCACATTGGTTTTATGTTAAGGCTGAGGTTGATTTCAAGTTTTCACTGTTGTAGGTTAATAAGGTTGAACTATTAACCTACAAAGCATGAAATGGTCTTTCTCCTACTCCTCTTTCTAAACTGGTCCTGCTGTATATAATTAATCACATATACACTACAGTCACAAGACACAGGCTTTCTCCTATACTGTTTAGTTTGTAAGAGACATAGGGGACTTAAGCTTTAAGTCTTTACTGAAGACTCATCTTTTCAGTAGGTCCAATGATTGAGTGTAGTCTGGCTCAGGGGTGTGAAGGTGAACGGCAAGGCACTGGATTGACAAACCACGCTTGTTGTCCCTACCTGGTTGGTTCCCTTCTCTCCATTCAGATGCTCTGTCTCTGACCCTATTACATGAGCTGAGTCACTGGGTTACTCGTGTTCCCCATGTTGTCCTTAAGACGACCCATTATTTTACGTAAGGCTTTTCGCATACATGATTGGATTGAGTCACTGACGAGATCTGTCTGTCTGGTTTTTGCAACCCCTGGGGCTCATGCTTTGTTGGCCCTGTCAGACCAACAAGGCTACAGTGAACAACAGAATTTAGATGTCCTCACCTTTTTAGGGGTTGTTTTAGGAAGTGGGGGAACGTAAACGTTCACAAATATATGAAGTCATTTGAGATGTGATTTCCTATTAACTTCATCAGAAAAGTGGAAAGGTTGGCTCACAAATCGTGTTTTCCATTAAACTGCTATGCCAATAGGGGAAGCATTTCCTGACATAGTGCTTATCCCTAATGGAAGGTAAAAGAACAAACTACTATTCAAGGTGCAGAAAAAAATGTGTCAACTAAAGTATTGTCCCATGAACTGCTGTCCTAGCTCTATATACTGTGTTAGTTAAGTAGAAACAAACCATACACTTCTGGGTAATAATCAGTACACCAATGACATGTAGTAGTGGATTCTTCTTTCCCTTGTACTTTGTTTGCTTGAGGGTAAGTGAAAACAAGGTTACCCTATTACTTCCATCAATCAAGCCAAGCTGATTACCTAAAGCAGGGCAAGGTTTAGGTTCTGTCTGCGTGTGAGTGTGTTTGTGGAATGCAGGAATGTGAAGATTTACAGGAAACTTGGCCACATTGACCTTTACTGTCTGTTTCCTCAAGAGTAGCTTTGTGGAGTGTGTCTGCAAAGTTAGGGACTCAATTAATAATGAAACATACAATAAAACTCAAAAACATAGCTCCAAATGCAGAGTGCTGACATGAATACAGGATTTACAGACCGCCACACAAATGGGGAAAACCTCCAAAATTGTCCTATAGACACACTTTTCCCAATATCCTCTACCTTGTTCACAGTTCTTCCCTCCATAGCCCAGGGGACAGTCACACGAGTAGGTGCTCCATTTGTTCACACATACTCCTCCATTCAGACACACACTTTTAGTGCAGAAGTCCTTCTTCGCTGTGCAACCTGAATACAGACACAAAAGACTTACAGTAATCAGTGGCAGACAGAATTGCCAAAATAAAACATATAAGTATGCTATGCTGAAACAGTACAAAATACACTGTAATTTATAAATATTCCATCTGTTATTGATGAAAAGCAACTTAAATTAAAAGCTGATAGTCAAACCCAAAGTTGAAAAAAAAGTTCACTGTAAAAATACATTTTGAGTTTACTCGATAATATACCGTACAAATTCACCGATCAGCCATAACATTATGACCACTGACAGGTGAAGTGAATAACACTGATAATCTCATTATCATGGCACCTGTCAGTAGATGGGATATATTAGGCAGCAAGTGAACATTCTGTCCTCAAAGTTGATGTGTTAGAAGCAGGAAAAATGGGCAAGCGTAAGGATCTGAGCAACTTTTACAAGGGCCAAATTGTGATGACTAGACGACTGGGTCAGATCATCTCCAAAACTGCAGTCCTTGTGGGGTGTTCCCGGTCTGCAGTGGTCAGTACCTATCAAAAGTGGTCCAAGGAAGGAAAATCAATCCATGCCTCGATGGGTCAGGGCTGTTTTGGCGGCAAAAGGGGGACCTACACAATATTAGGCAGGTGATCATAATGTTATGGCTAATCGATGTATTTAAAATGTAATTTGGATGTTTATCAGCCTGATCTCACACTCACAATATGAGAGAAATCTCACAATATGAGGTAAAATTGTAAAACGTAAGGATTGTAACAGACCTGCCGCAGTACCATTGTTGGCTACATAACTGGCCATGTCCACAAGCTCGCTGTCAATAGTCAGGTCTCTCATACAGCCCACAAAGTCTCGATTCTGGACGGGGAAATCCTCTGGCAGGTTGGGAACACCGCCGAGAAGTAGTGGTCCGGTGAGGTCCAGGGACCTAGAGAGAGGCAACATAGAACAACCATCAGCTGGGTCTGACCTCTGGTTAGAGTTATAAGCATGATTGGAGTGACATTACAGTCCGGCACTCCAATAAGGCCACACCATCACTAGAACAAGTGAAGTAAAATCGCATTTTAGCAATATGCCCCCCGCACAACAATAGACAGAAAATACCCAAAGGCACACAGCAAAGGGGCCAGTGTTGATTATTCAGAGTGACATTTCTAGCATTGATTGACATGTTTTAAAGTGTTGGTACACAATGTTTGTTTTATTCAAACAACCACATCTCTGTCACTAACAGATACAGTCATGTGTGATAACCTTACTATTCAAACAAATCCTCAGTGTTAACTGACAACAATGAAAAGAACTAAAGCCCTGAAGCCCAAGGCAAAAACATGCCTTTTGCCCAGATTTTAAGTTAATCTGGTTTGAACAATTCTGTATCTCATTTAAACAACTTAGTATTTCGATCTTAATCTCTAATTCTTACCAAAAATGAAATTACTTGGGCTTTAAGGACTTCCTTAGAAAAGTGTCTCATATGTAGATTAGCACTTTTGAAGAGCGTCTTACATATACACACTAGGAAAGTGTAAATTTTAAAACTCTTAAAAAAGTTTAAAGCTTTAGTTTTTTTTTGCTTTCCTCATACAACCCCTTAATCTCTGCATCAAAATTGCTACAGATCAGAATGACTAGTGCAACAGGCACACATAACATAAGTTAAAAAGTCACAGCTTGCATGTAATAATATGCCCTCTATTCTAAGTCTTGTGATTTACTAATACCCAACAAACTTTTCCAAAGCAGTTTTATGAAAAACGGATTTAAGACATGGGTATTTCCACAAGAATATTACAAAGAAATTAAAAGTTGAAAGGGGCAATCGGAAGCTACTAGATGCATTTCCCGACCAATCAATGAATTATATTTATCCACTGAGTCATGAAGAATATAACGTATAAATGTCTCATGAGCTCAGTTAAACTGTTGCACCAAAACTGAACCCACAATACAACTGTGTTTTACTCCAACATTTGTAAAAAAGAAAAATATATATTTAATACAGAAACAGGGGTAGGGAATCCCCTTTGTTATTGTTTCAACTGCTGAGTTCCCCTTTAAGCCTCCCAATACTTATGTACTCTAGGTTCTAATTCTTCTGTATGCGAGGATGTAACATGTCAAACCAAATGGCAGTTGCAGTCACGGCCTTCTACTTAGCCTGTTGTGCAGTTTTGCATGATGAGAGAACAGCTAAAACATGCCGAACAGTAGACTTCACCAAACACTATCAGACTTTGAACTCACTTTTTCTGTCCTGTCTGCGTGCCTTGGGCAGCACAAGAGTAGTTCCCGATCTGGCCACCAAAGTGAATTGCCATGGCAATGTCGCAGTCATCCACAGCGACGACAGCCACCTTCTCTCCCGATGGTCCATGGGGAATGCCAAGGCCACCAATGTTGGGCTGAAAAGATAGGGTGGCCATAAGAAATGTAAGGAACACAACTACTAAACCATTGCAAGAATATCGACTTACCCATAGAAAAATGAGTAAAAATGATGTATCTCTTAGAAGGGGAACAGCTTCAGAATGACTAATGAAGGTCATGGTCTAACAGACTGACATTTTCATTCATTTACATTACTGAGACACGCACATTTTCACTTTTCTAAGTGCAGGACCGTTTGTTTGGATGTCTGTTTGGGGATTGCAGAATTAACCCTCAAACTCCAGCATGAAGATTATTCTTTGCTCAATTGAGGTACCATTGACTGAGGTGCTAATCTGATTATTAGAGGTCCACTGGTGTGGGGAGAGAATGAATTGCGTGTCAATTCCTCCAGTGGGACAACTGTTTCCACCAAGCGACGACAACCATTGGATATATCATCAGCAAATGTCAGCCTGAAGCCCCCTGCAACTCAGGTCACTACAATGTCTGTTTACATACTATAGTATTTACAACACACTGACATTTTCCATTTAGTCGTCCCGAAACGTCATTGGCCTTATTTTCCCCTGTTTCTCTCTGTGTGTGGACCGTTTATCTTCTTCCTGTGGGGATGTGACAGAGCCGGAAGGAAGACCCGTAGATGCCACTGCAGGTGTGACAACAGGAAGGGGTTCAATGTTGTGGAACAGAGATAGTGGCTGTTTCTAAAGAGCTGCTTTTCTAAATGCTACTCATTATGATGAGTTCCCTCCTTAGTAGAAAAACAGAGCTAAGGTTTGGAGTAGCATTGCGTGGAAGAGAAGCCTGCAACAGTCCAAACATTTTAAAGCAATCATCGTAGCCCGGAAATAAATGAATACTAATACACTACTATCAACCTCTATGACATTCTAATCTTCCTGAATGGGCCTGATCAATGACGGCATTCCAACTGTCGAAGATGCCCATTGGGTATTGCTAGCATCCAGTTTCAGCTGACTGATTACTCTAACAGGATGACATTCCACACAATGAGCATATCAGTTTCCCTGATGACATATTGGACTGTCTGAGATCAGCACGGCTCTGGGAGCCATACAGGAATCAGACAGTAATTTGATCTGGTCCTGCAATCTCTTTGCAAAGTCTGAGTTGATGAAAAATAGAGGACTTTGGTCTAAGCAGCATGAAAACATCTCACAGCTGGTCTTCAACATTCACACTGAGCTCTAACATTATGTAGTCAACGCTGATTAAAAGACAAGCAAGACAGAAAGAAAGTTTAAAGCACTGATTTTTCCATTCAGCGTTGCGGTGATTTGTCCAACTTGTCCCTAATATGTGACAGAACTAGCCTTATATACCAAACAAACAAGTGCATTTCCAAGATGAATGCGGCATGCAAGGCTGTGATGTATAAAGGCTGTGATGAATGCGGCTTGCAAGGCTGTGATGTGTAAAATTATTGATACCACTGCAAACATCTCCGGTTAGGAATGAGGGTTATCATTATAATTCCCTTTGGGAGCATTTTTCTGTCAGTGGGATTAAGATCTTTGGTCGTCTGTCGTCGTGGGTCATCCAAGAGCCAACCTCTCTCATTAAGCCCTATGTCGGCTGTTAGAGGTAGTGTTTCTGCCAAACATCACTTCGGCTCATTCTACACACACTAAAGACATCATGCAAAACATCCACAACAAAGACATCCAATGTAAAATATTCTGCTGTAGCAGAGTTTAGACAAATTAAAATTGCAACTCAAAAAAAGCGCACCACCTGCAAAAAAAGATTCACGTCAAAGAACTGCTGCTGTTTTCCCAATGGGCTGCAGAAACTTTCCCCTGGCTGAAATTAGACTATTCTCTCTCAATTGGTCATTAGTTCTGAACATGGGGGCAACACCATGGAACACAGATGTAGATATATCACTCATGTCTAATCCAGCCAAGCCTTGATGAATAGACTTTCACTTTGGAATGGTTTTTGCCGAAATCTATAGCTTTGGCTTAGGCTTCGTGTACACCTCTTGGACAATAGGCAAGCATAAAGCACAGGACCTAAGGCTAGGTTACAACGAGACTACAGCATGGTAACAGGCACCGTTATATAATTGTACCGAAGGGCGTTAGGTCTTGAGGAGTCCTGACTCATAACATCAGTCTGTGACATGTAGCTCTGTTGACACAGATGCCTGAACATGTCAATTCAATCAATCCAATTCTAACGGCTCTATAGAAGGGACCTTTAAGACTGATGCACAATGCTAAAACAATAAGGCACGAGGGGGTGCGATTTGATCAATATTGCACAGCTAAGAGCTGGTCTTAAGCACTATGCATCGGATCATGCCGTCGTATACTGGCAGAATACCACAAACCCCTGAGATGCCTCATTGATAATATAAACCAGTTACAAATTCATTTATAGTAGTAAAAAGTGACATGAGAATTCAAAGCACCAGTTTATAATGTTCGGTTGGACTTTCTGTTTAATAGAACATACCACAAGTCTAATTATGGCAAGACTACAGAAAACTCTTAAAGTATGTCCCTTGCTCTTCCAAATATAGGCAGCATTCCATTTGCATGCTTTAACCATATCTAACCCAACAACTCAATGACACTTTTTCCCCTCTCTTTTCACACATTCCAAACAAACAGTCTCATAAATCAACTGATACTGTAAATCAAGTGTGTTCCATCGTCCTGAAAGTGAAGAAAGCTGAAGCAGAAAACGAAATCTAAAACAATACTTGTAGCATATCTTGTATGAATGTGACCAATGACGTTGAGTAAGGAAATTCCAAACCGTGTGTGTGTTCCTGTATTATCTGAATGGGGACTGAAGATAGTAAAACAAGAAAAATAATGCAGCATTTGGCCAGTTTCTCACTTTAACCAGAAGCTATATCTGACTTGGGGTTAAGTTTAAAGTATATCACGGTTAGGTTTAGAATCAGAGTTAAGCTTAGCCTTTAAGGGTTAGGTTTAGAAGTTAGAGTTAAGTTAATTTTAGTCATAAAGGTTAAGTTATTGAGATAAAGGATATGATTTGGTTAAGGTTAGGGGTTAGGTAAAATTGTAATTTTTAATGGGTTAGGGTTAGGGTTAGTAAATTGCCGGTCCTCACCTTGATAGTAAAACCCATGTGTGTGTGACGGTTTCATGCATGCAGATGTGTGTGTGTGTGTGCGTGTGTGTGTGTGTGTGTGTGTGTGTGTGTAAAACAGATGATGCATGTCACGGCTAGGTGGACTATAGACAAAACAACTAGTTGTTTTTACTTTCTACCACCGAAATGAAAGGGTATGTCTAGGTGAACTTACAATACCATAGCTGAGGGCAATTGTTCTTTGACACAAACAGATGTAGCTTACAGATTAACACAGTTTTCTATCGACCACCTATGTGATCAAAGGCCAGAGCAATCAAACCAGACACAAAACTTTATACGACTTTACATATTTAATCTCTGTTAACATTAACACTAATGCTACTTGGTCAATACATTATAAACTTTGACCCTGGCAAAAGGAGAGATTGTAGCCTTAAAGCCTGGCTGGGCAAAAACTCAATTCACCCTAAAACAGGACATCGCCTTTTGGAAACCTTTTTTACTGGTTTTTGAAGTTACAATTATTCATTGGTTGCACTAGTGCGACCATCAAAAGCTATTTTGTATTTACTCCAAGTTTCACCCCTCCTCCCAAAGAGGGAGTAACTGTGACAACAGCTGTTCAAAATGCAGTTCAAATCAGAGATTGTTCTACAAAATATTCTCTCTCAATCCAACATATGCTAAAGACACAATTTGTACTTGGTTTATTGGCCTCAGAGTGGATCAAGTGTATATAAAATACACTGTGGATCAAGTTGCCTCGCCCCCTACCTACTGACTCAGATGAACAATTGTGAAGTAGGGGAAATCAATGGCCTATTTAGTGATGTGCAGTTAGTGATGGTTTTTTAAGATAGCCAATGGAGGCAAAAAGACCTAACATAGTTATACCTCATTTGAACCACACATGTACAAGTCATCACTGCATGTCAGCAATGACTCCCTATTTGGAATGAGAGGCCTTGTATGTACAATCATGACATACAGCTCCGGAAAAAGTTAAGAAACCACTGCACCTTTTTCTTTCCTTTCCAAAAAAGTCGAAAAGGAAGGTTTTGAGTGAGGAACAGAAGGGTTAAAATTAAGAGACCACTGCAAATTGAACGCTTCTGTTCCTCACTCAAAACTTTCCTTTTCAACTTTTTTTGGAAAGGAAAGAAAAAGGTGCAGTGGTCTCTTAATGTTTTCCGGAGCTGTACATACAACGGTTTACGGTTTGTTGTTCGCCAGCAGTTGGTCATGGGCTACTCAGGTTGTTATTGACTCAAATGAAGGAAATCATTTGAAGGATTTGTGCTTTTCACTGAACAATACAAAGATCTGACTCAATAAAAAGAGTTGAACTTGCCAATCACTGGTCTTCATTGGCCATGTTGATATCTAATCCAGCATGCAAAAAAACAAGATATTTACTAAAATTTAAGATTATAATAGCTTAATCAACCCACTAAAAATCTAATGTTAAAGTTTTAAACGCTTTAAATTAGAATGTGTTCTTGGCTTACTAAATTCGTAAAACAATGGTAAAAAAAAAAAAAAGCTCTATTAGGTGTTGGCATAATTGCATTGTCAACAAAAAACAGAGGCCGATGTCCCAGTGCTAGTAGCCTAATCAAGCACATTTATGAGGAGAGGAATTGGGGTTGGGGTAAATATTAGTATCCAGTTATGCTGAAAAGTATTACACTAAAGTTTGAACTCAAAAGGCATGTGAAAATCTTTCCTAATGACTGATGAGACCTCTTAATCAAAAGACCAAATATGTTAACGCATTAAAAGGGCCCAGTCAGAACTTGCAGCAAAATGACTGAGTAAACGGGTGACGGCTGCTGTTGTAGTAGGACCCTGAGCCACACATTGTTGGCCAGAGAAAGACCCCACGGGGAAGGACCCCGGAGTGTTCTTGTGGCTCCACAGGGGGTAATATTAAGTGAGTAGAGAAAGGGCAGCTGTCATAGGACGACACAGAAAGAAACCAGATTGGGGGAAGGGTGTTCAATATTAACAATAATCACCTCATGCCCGGTCTCTTTTGAGTAGTTCTACACACATTGCTCCAGTTACGCTAGTTTCCCTCTGGCTTCAAACATAGAGCCTTTTCTGTGTAAAAGAACAGGCGGCTATGTTTGTAGGGTTGACCATATTTATTTAAGATATTGTGCAACAGGGTTGGGATCATATCCAATGAAAGAGCAAGTGAAAGCACTGCTTCTGCATGTGTTTCTGTTGCTCATTATGAAAAAAAAGTTATGTGATGTGGAAGTGTGGTTTAAAGTGTGCTGTTACTGAATACTGACCCCTGTGAGACAGCATAAATCAGTATTACTTCCTTCCAAAACAAAATTATTTTGGCAATGGAGAAATGCTCACTAACAGAGATGGAAACCAATTTGTGAAAGAAATATGAGAAATATATCCTTTATTTCATTTAATTAAACATGAGACCAACACTTAACATGTTGCTTTATTTTTGTTCAGTATATTTTTGTTAATATTAATGCAAGTGTACATTTCAATCTTTTATTGAGGCATGAGTAGTGCTAGCTTTGAGCCACACATAGCACTTTGAGTTTTGACAAAAAAGCTTTATCTTGGTTCTCATCTGACCAAAAACCCTTTTCCCCACAACTCAGCAGGGTATCATGATTTCTAACAAAACCCAGACATACTTTTGTTTTTACTTTTTAAGTAATTGCTTATTTTTTCCCATCCTCCTATACAGGCTAGGGTTATGCCAAGCTCTTGATATGGTTGACTGTTGCACCATTACTCAACTTACTCAAGCCATTGAACTCTGTAGCTCCTTCAAAGTGATTGTTAGCCTCTGTGTGTTTTCACTCACAAGTCTCCATCTTGGTTATGTGCTGAATTCTGAGGAACAACTATTCTTGAAAGTGCCTTCACTTGATTCCAGCTGATTATTGATCCAACTGTGACATCTAAACACCTGGATATTTTCAATGCATTTAGTTTATTACTTTATCTCTAATGGCTGTAGAATGTTCTTTGGTTTTTATTGTCCTTCAGATTCACAGCCTGACTAATAATCCTTCAATAGTAGGGTTTCTTTACAGAAAATGACAGCAACATAATTGATTAAAAGGCAGAAGTCAAAGGTAGGATAAATGCGTCATTGTGCAATTATACCGTGTATATCTCGAGGCATCAGGAATACTTATGCAAGTATATTTCATATTCAATTTTATTTTTGTCACAAAAATGTCTTAATACAAAACAATATCATAACTACCATACATTTTGAGTTCCAGTGTTTAAAAATAAAATATCATGCACTGTACAATTTTTATTTAATTCAGTAATATGAGAAAACTTTTAGGTGCCTGAAGATTTTGCAATACCAAATTATCAGCTAGGCCATAATTTTCTTTTCTTTTATTAGGCAACTAACTATAACTAACTATATTAATGGCAAGTCCATCAGAAAACATAAAAGGCAAATGATGATTAGATTTACGTCTTTTAAATCATTGTTTGTTTAACTGTAACATTAGATTATTCAGCAACATGTCTCTAAACTTATTTCAGTTTGGTTTAACAGAATGATACTGTGCCAGAGCAAAAGTTTTTTGAATATAGCATGTAATTCAAGCAACTACAATTCCTTAGGTTTTGCACAGCAAATCCTTCAATAGTCTTAAGTAGCTTCCCAGTGAAATTTCCCCTTCCAAGATGTAATATTTTGTACCCATATAATGTTAATGACTTATCCAATACTCATATTGGTGGCCAAAACATCATTAATCTCAAAAAGACAATTTGAAAAATGCTCATGAGGGGTTTGAGCTGACCAATCAGGAGTCTAGAGAATGGTAAGCAGCCCAATCAGCAGTCAATTCAAATTTATATTTCTGATGATCAGTAAACGCCCACACTAGTTTGTTCATCTGGGAAGTAATTATAGGTAACAGCATATTTCTTGGAAATCTGGAGAAATTGTATATTAAGTTTAAGCATAAAGTTTTTTTAATCATAATACTCACAAAAAAGATCTATCCTTGGCATGTTAGCCATCAGTATACCCCCCCCCACCCCCCCAAAAAGGGAAAAATGTATTTGATCCCCTGCTGATTTTGTACGTTTGCCCACTGAAAAAGAAATGATCAGTCTATAATTTTAATGGCAGGTTTATTTTAACATTGAGAGACAGAATAACAAAAAAATCCAGAAAAACGCAAGTCGAAAATGTTATAAATTGATTTGCATTTTCATGAGTGAAATAAGTATTTGATCCCCTCTCGATTATTCGCAAATGGAAGAAACACAAAAGAACTGTCAATCTCCTTCGGTCTGGGGCTCCATGCAAGATCTCACCTCGTGGAGTTGCAATGATCATGAGAACGGTGAGGAATCAGCCCAGAACTACACGGGAGGTTCTTGTCAATGATCTCAAGGCAGCTGGGACCATAGTCACCAAGAAAACAATTGGTAACACACTACGCCGTGAAGGACTGAAATCCTGCAGCGCCCGTAAGGTCCCCCCTGCTTAAGAAAGCACATGTATAGGCCCGTCTGAAGTTTGCCAATGAACATCTGAATGATTCAGAGGAGAACTGGGTGAAAGTGTTGTGGTCAGATGAGACCAAAATCGAGCTCTTTGGCATCAACTCAACTTGCCATGTTTGGAGGAGGAGGAATGCTGCCTATGACCCCAAGAACCCCAATCCCCACCATCAAACATGGAGGTGGAAACATTATGCTTTGGGGGTGTTTTTCTGCTAAGGGAACAGGACAACTTCACCGCATCAAAGGGACGATGGACAAGGCCATGTACCGTCAAATCTTGGGTGAGAACCTCCTTCCCTCAGCCAGGGCATTGAAAATGGGTCGTGGATGGGTATTCCAGCATGACAATGACCCAAAACACACGGCCAAGGCAACAAAGGAGTGGCTCAAGAAGAACCACATTAAGGTACTGGAGTGGCCTAGCCAGTCTCCAGACCTTAATCCCACAGAAAATCTGTGGAGGGAGCTGAAGGTTCGAGATGCCAAACGTCAGCCTCGAAACCTTATGACTTGGAGAAGATCTGCAAAGAGGAGTGGGACAAAATCCCTCCTGAGATGTGTGCAAACCTGGTGGCCAACTACAAGAAATGTCTGACCTCTGTGATTGCCAACAAGGGTTTTGCCACCAAGTACTAAGTCATGTTTTGCAGAGGGGTCGAATACTCATTTCACTCATTAAAATGCAAATCAATTTATAACATTTTTGACATGCGTTTTTCTGGATTTTTTTGTTGTTATTCTGTCTTTCACTGTTCAAATAAACCTACCATTAAAATTATAGACTGATCATTTCTTTGTCAGTGGGCAAACGTACAAAATCAGCAGGGGATCAAATACTTTCTTCCCTCACTGTAGTCCTTCTGCCACATGCAAAAACATATATTTTCCCTATAAAATGTCCCTAACTGTAACTTTTAAGATGAATCAATGCAGCAAATTTTATTTTGTCCAACTATAAAAATGTTACTTCCCTGGGACAGAATGTCCAAATATTATTATACAAAATCACTGTATGTATACACTTCAAATTGACCACGAAGAGATTTTGTTTGGTAAGTGCAAAAATTTCAACTCGATTACACTGAGATGCAATCAGTGTCTCAATTTTATTTGTGTGAATAGTTAGGAACATAATTCCAAAATGTAACTGACTGTACCTAAATTCTGGTGATTTTATAACCTATTTGTAATACATTCTTACACTACTGTGTTTTCCCATGTTTAGCAGAGCTACAAACTTTTGAAAAACAACTGTGTCTTTCCTGGAACATGGCACTCAGTAGGATCCATCTTTGAAGGTGGCCACAAACATTTTGGCTGCCAATAAACACAAAAAATCCTGCATAGTAGGAAATACTTCACTGTTTGAGGCCTTCCTGTTTAGTTTCACAAGATCCAGATTGTCTTTCAAAACAAAAGTACCAGTCTGAAATGGAATCTCAATAATCCATTCTCTTATCTTCGTCAATATGACAGTCCCAAATCAGCCCCAACCCATTCCTGAGCTTCAAATCGACCCAAAACAAAGACTAGCGTGTCTGTTCCCTTGACAACCCTTTCCAAGGGGCGGGGGATGGTATGGGTGCCCTACTTGAATGACCTCTGACCTTGAATTTGAGTACTTGCGGCTTATGAGGGCAATACGTCTGGGATCATAACATTCTAATTGTACCAGTATCCTAGTACCTGTGATTAAAGGATTCCTAAACAATTACCCCCAAACGCATTGTCTCTTACCCCCATGGACCAAATGTGTTATTCAAGTAGGCAAAAACAGCAAAGTAAACAGGGAAACAGGAGTATTATTCTGTAAGTGACAAAATTGTACGATGAGAGGTTCCGCCTATTCAGGAGGTGTGCTCACCTTGTTGTAGTAGTGTAGCAGTAACCGATGCCACTGGCCATCACTCACCCCACCTAGGACAAAGGGTGATACTGTGGTTTTGTCTTCTCCTAAAGGGAGGGAAACAGGAAATAGGAAACAGGAAATAGTTTAATCGACACAGAATACACACCGACTGGGTTTGATCCTTTTCATAGATACCTCCTCTCAGGACGTTCGCTCATTTCACTTTCTTTCATTTCACAACTCTAAACCAAACTCTAAATGTGTTTCACCCAGTGGCAGCACCGCCAGTTGGTTTGGAATGAAGCTGAGGGATGGGGCCAGGAAAGATTCTGAAAAACAGAACCTTTTAGACCTCTGAGGTCTTTTAATATTGATGCTACTGATCCAGAACAATGAACAACATTACAGTTAGATGGACAGCCAGTTAATGATTGTTTACTTAGACGATTACCTCTGTGCTAAGAATTCCCTGTCTAACTTAATGCACTAAGACACGGTCCACTGGGTGAACGGCGGGATCACTGTTCCCTCAATTTTCCCAGGTATGACGAGGGTTGGCTTCATAAACTTTGACCCCCTCCTCCCCCCTGTTAATGAGATTTTGTATTTTGCAGAAAGTGCAACAGGAAAGAAGTGAAGCGAAGCAAATGGAATAGCGAGGAAACTGAAGAGACAGACCATCTCTTCATTCCCTTACCCGCCGAGAAGGTGAGCTGGATTTGTTCTTCGATGATCTCCAAGGCAATGAAATCGTGCTTCTCGTTAAATCTTCCATTGTAAAGCAGCAAGGCATTGGTGTCCCGGGTGGCGAACCTGCCGATCATACAGGACATACAGTCACTTTGTACAATATCATTTATTATCAGCACATAATGAAGCAATGAAGACGAGGCAAACGTAAAGGGGAGATATTTAATAGAGCCATTTCATTGCTATTGAAATAGTCCACAGGTCAAGGTCATCTCTGTCGAGGGAATGCAAGAACAGTACCAGTTGAACGGGGTGGGGGAGGTGAGGACACATTTACAGACAAACTAACTTGGGAAATGAGGCACAATGAGAGAGAAAATTGGGCAGTGGAAAGAAGAATCATATCAGGACAATAAGAGCAGAAAAAGAATTTGGAAAATGTCTGAGGGAAGGACGACGGTGTGAACAGACATAGACACAGGTCCCGCACTGGGAGCCAGGCCGCGGTGTCATTAGCCCTTCAGCACATAGCGGGTATGGGCACTGGAGTCAACAGCCATATGGCATGGGGCAACGTCACAGGAAACCACGATCAACCAAACCAAAACACCTAGGGCATTCTGGCACCACGCCTCCTTTCCTGTTTTAACCTATTCCAGGGAATGTGAGCGCAGGACACTAGAGAGAGATGTTTTACTATGTAGTCCACAACCCTCCAGGCAGCCTCGATTAAAAAAAACTTGTTTTAACAATGTATTTAGCTATTGAAAACCAGATCTGCATCTAACTACAGGATGAAATGGCTTGCACTTCCTTTATTATGTTGATTGCAAATCTCACGACTGATGTAGCAGAACTATGATTCAGCACTTGTGATTTGCTGTTCAGATGTGCCCTGACAAGACCAGTCGGTGAGACAAAGACAATGGGTTGTTGTGTCTTTTTTTTTTACATTGCCATGGATACAGCTATTACTACATTTACAAAAGGTGTTGTAAGGGAACATAGGTTAAAGTTGCCACTTATTATTTCTCTCATTCTGTCCTGAGTCTCTCAATGGGTTTAGTGGTGCATGCAATGCCAGGGTTATTAAAATGTACGCACTCACTGCTGTAAGTTCCTCTGGACAAGAGCTACTGCTAAATAACTCAAATGTAAACACTTTTTCAAGTGTATCCAGACATGCCGTTAGATGTGTATCATTTAGGCATGGATAGATAGCTCACTACAAAGTAAAAAAAAAGAAAACACAAAAACTCCAGGTGTCTGTAAATGCAAAGAGAACCAGTGAAGGACACAATAGTAAACACGCCCGAAAAATCAACCCTCATTCACAAGAAGGCGACGTTCATTACTCATATTATGACAAACATGTTAGCTCCGTGGGTGCACGCACATGAAGGACACAGTGAAGTGGAACCTCTGCCGTAACCCTCTGAAGGTGATGAAGGACCGTCCAGGGAAGCTGCGGGTGCTCATCTCACAGTAGGGCTTCTGGTACTCCCCGGGGGGGCACTGGCACATGAAGCCCCCTATCAGGAGGTCCACGCACCTGGCGCCATTCTTACACACCCCTGGGACGCAGCGTCCGGAGTGGGAGTTCACCTCGCAGTGCTCACCTGGGAAGGGAAATGGAAAGAGCACGGGTGAGGGGGAAGACATGCTGGGTAGGAGTGGTACATGTATCTGTTGGGAATTTCAATCTCAATCTGGGGATTACGATTATCTGAAAAAGTTATCTGAAAACGTCTGAAAATGGGTCTCCATCGCAAATAGGATTTTGCCCCGTTTTTCTGGTATCCCGCATCTTCTTTCTCCAACAGACATTTCGAGAACATTGACGTTTTTAATGAAAAGGTTAAAAAATAACATTTGGTTAACTATTAATTAAAAAGCTTTAAATCACTTTAAAAAAAACATACCATGTGGAGAGAAACATTTTGATTGTTTTGCAACCCTACTTTTGTATGCTTTTTTTTTTGCCCATTCCACATTTGGAAGCACGATTACCAGCATGTCAGGGAGGATTTTAAGGCTTAGTCCTCACTCGGGTATGTTCACATAAGACCCAGTCTCTCTCAAGTTCAACTCCGTTCCTGCACAACCTACAAGCCAGTCTGAATGGACTCCAAGAGAGTGCTCAATTGCTTTGGTCTGTGACCCGCACTGACCCTGACTCTTCACTGGAACCAAACGGCTTGTGTCATAAAGACAACAGAACAATGTAGCATCTTCGTTCAAGCCCCAGACAACCTCTGTCGTCTGTTAGACACCTGTCCCCACCCGACCTGGTACTGTCCTGCCTGGTTAACCAGGCCTGAGACGTGTGCTGTTAGTGATAGTTTTCTAATGTAGGTTGTGGTCAGAAGTGCATTCCCTAACAGCTTGGGGTGACAGTTAAGGGGTTGTGGACTGAACAGAAAGCTTTCAGTGAAAACAATATCCAGAAATCATCATTCCTGGTTACATAATGTATCAGATGACCAGGCTGAGAAAAAGAGACGGGAAAACTAGAGAGAAGTGTGGGTCAAAAATAAGTGGTGTGGTTACGTCAGACTTTAAGGGTCACTGTGTAACATATTATTAATGGGGCCATGAAGGGGAGCAGAGATGGTACCCCGACAGGTCTAAAGGAACAATTGTCCACCCCCACAAGGCTTTGCATTCCAATGTGCCACTATCACATTTATGTCCATCTTAGAGTGTGTGGTGTTGTGTTACCCCGACAAGATCTGTGAAAAGAAAACACCTACGGCTTACTGTTCGGGGCACGGAATTCCAGCGGGTAATGACCCAACTGCAAGTCAGATAATCTCCGGTTTGGAGGGAATTACGAGGGATCTTTTTCCTGAAAGTGTGAGAAACCTGAGGCCAGCACTGTCAGGTCAACGATCATCACCTCTCTTATGACTTCAGACTACCTGGAGCTGGGCAAGTGCCTTCAAAGCATTGCAGGCTAGGGTTTGATTAACAGGTAATAGCCTCTCTGCAGTGTTTTGGCGATGGGCTGTCTTTAAAATAGCAGGAATATTAGGGTCTACGGACAGAGTTTCTATCAGAGCAGATGAAAGTTCTTCACAGGGATAATAATATGGGTGCATCTATCTAACTACTGTAATTTTTAACTTTAAAGTAAATTCGGGAAAGGCATGAAAGAAAAGGAGCCAGAGAGGATCCTAAAAAACTAGACAGCTGTCACCTGTGAAGTTCTCTGGACACTCGCAGGCGTACCCGCCTTCCCTACTTCGGCACTTGCCGTTGTTCTGGCACGGCCCAGAGTAGCACAGATCAATCTCCGTCTCGCAGTAGTCCCCCGTGAAGCCTGCTGGGCATCGGCAACGTAGCCCTGTCACCGGGTGAATAGGCCTGAACAGCACCGTGTCAGATGACACAAAGGGTGCCGAACTGTCAAACCTCAGGACCGACACACACTTCATGTAGTTCTCACAGGGCTCACGGAGGCAGATGTTATCGTCAAAGGGCAACACACGCTGGCTGGATACCAACGTGAGCAGAGTTCGGTTCAGGTAAATCTGCTCCTGCAGGGCCTCAGAAGGGAAAAATCGTCCAGGGGGGATGGTGCCCCGAGACCCCCCGAGTTCATTCCCACCAGAAGGGCGCAAGGCGGAGAAGGTGACATTTAGGATGCCCCCCTGGACGTGGGTGTCATTTTGGATGTTGAAGACGAAGACGCCGTCACGGCTGGTAGACAGAACGGCAGCCACGCCCTCCATGAAGAGTGTTAGCAGTGGGGATAGGAAGCGTTCCTGGGACATGTTCTCCAGGCGCACCGTGATGCTATTAGTCAGCATGTCGTCTGTGATGATGGTAACGCGCAGAGTGCAGAGGGCTGTTACGCGGTGGACACCATCTGAAAATAGACACAACCAGAGTCACTTAGGGTCACAGAACAACACTCCACTGATACATTAAAGGGACAAGGGGTCATGTCGGACAAGATTTAAACATATGCAATCAGTTACAAACAAAGCACTGACTTTAACCTCTGCTGGCTCTTTGTTTTGAAAAATGCACTGGCAAATGTCTAACAATTAAAACACCTGTTTTCAACGATGGATAAAACATATGCCTAGCCTATGACATTGCTACCGAATGTGAGTACATACCCATCAAAATAAACATGAGGATTAGTATATCTTTTGTTGCATTATGGGAAGTGAGGTCCAGTACATCTCATTTTGCAGTATGTGTGAGGCCTGATAATGTGAGCCGGTGTTAAACCAAAAGTAAAAATCCTGGCAATATGTGAACCTTAGCTCAACCAGTGTTTTATCCAGTTGAACAGCAATTTCCTGACAGTGTTCGACTGTCACTGAATACCAACACCACTCTTTAACTACTGCACACATAGTGTGGGGACTTAAAATATAAGGTCAGCATTTTCACATTAAATGTAGCGGCACTTTAACAACACAGTGAATTAATGACATGACACATTCTTCCTTGTCAGTGAAAGCCCACCAGATATACCAGAGCTCCAACTGTCCTATATTGTAAGAGATTAAGGACTATCCCCAAAACGGATGGGTTGAATAGGGTCAAGACAATTCTTTCCAGATTGTTAATCTTTGTTTGGCGTTCTTTTTTCTCTCTCCCTGATGTCTCATCACAGTAGGCCCCTCTATCATGTGAACCCAGTGTGTTATAATTACCAGACAAAGAGGACAAGGTTTCCACTCTGTTACATTGTCCTGTCACATACTGTCAACTCAGCCAGACATGCAGCGGTAGACACAACAAAAGACTCCCTCTCCATCTACACACACACACACACACACACACACACACAAATGTATTCACACAAAACAATGTGCATATACATATAGTTTATAGTACAGCACTCATATATGCCCATGACACAACACAAGCACATGAATAGGCATATGCACGCATAAATACACACACACACACACACACACACACACACACACACACACACACACAAAGAGTGAGAAAGATCTCAAGTAGCAGCTGGTCATACAAAAACAGCAGGGTGCCAAGATGCACAAAAGGATTCTAGACAAAGGAGAGATTTTCAGTGCTTATGGCCTTGACATAATTACAATGAGTGTGTTTTTGTGTACATTAAGTATCTAAAATCTGGGGAAACTCTACCTCAGTTCAAACCTTCTTACCCCACTCAGATCCCATTTACTTTTACCTTAGCATCCAGTAATTGCATTCCCATTATGTCTTTCAAAACCTGAAATATTTCCCTAGAGACCGTCACAAGTAATTTGGTTTTAGTTGTATCACACATGACAAGATAAAAGCTGTATGTTTGAGGTAAAGATAACATACCAAGTCAGCCAAGCGTGTTAAATGATCTTGAGCTATGAAATGCTTGGATCACAGCAGACGTTTCAAGACACTTAGACTGAAGACTGACGATTGACTGTACATCTGGTTAGTCGGCACCCCTTCCCTGCTTTAGCTCTTATTTAAAGGTTTTAAGGGGGTTATGTACAATTGGTGAGATACATAGGATAATGTGTCTCACCAACTGCCTTCAACATCATCCAGCATGATGGGTTTAGCGTGGGTCAGAGATGATCTGGGGAGGCATATCCTTAGAGGGTCACAGAGACCTCCACGTGCAAGCCAATGGTACCCTGACTGCTGTTAGGTACCGGGATGAAATCCTCAGACCCATCATCAGACCTTACACTGGTGCAGTGGGCCCTGGGTTCCTCCTGGTGCAGGACAATGCCCAGCCTCATGTGGCTGGGCTCAGAGTGTGTAAGCAGCTCCTGGATGACGGAAGCATTGATGCCATTGACTGGCCCTCATGTTCCCCAGACCTGAATCCAACTGAGAACCTCTGGGACGTTATGTATCGGTGCATCCGACACCAACGAGTACTGCCACGGACCATCCAGGAGCTCACTGATGCCCTGGTCCAGGTCTGGGAGGAGGTTCCCCAGGACACCATCCACCGTCTCATCAGGAGCATGCCCAGACGTTGTCAGGAGAACATACAGGCACGTGGGGGCCATACACACTACTGAGTCACATTATGAGTTGCCGTGATGAAATTCACGCAAGTTGGAACAGCCTGATTTTCAAGTGTGAGTTTGAACCCAGCCCTCAGTCAGTTGGTGATTTTGGTTTCTACTGACCGTTGTTACGTCATTTTTTTCTCAACTAATTGCACAATGTACAGTAAAGATTTTGAACATTTGTTTTGATTTTGCTCATCAAGACCAGATGTGTGATTAGTGTTCCCTTAATTTTTTTGAGCATTGTAGTTATTATTATAATTACACATTTTATTCACATAGCATATATCATTCATATAGCATTTTTTCATGACAAGAAGAATCTCAAAGAAGCTCTAAAAAAAAAAAGGTAAAGCAAATAAATATACACGTATCGACGGATTCCCTTACGTCTTATATCAAGCTAAGATTTTCAAAGCAAACAACTGCCTATGGTTGTACTCCCATTGCAAAGGCGGTGTGTTTGTGTAGAACTGAGAGACTACATGCACTGAGGAACGGGGAGGGGCAGAGGGAGTTCAGCGGGCTGAGGGACAAAGGGTCAAACGCCGTCGTTAGCCATTAGCCCTCCTTTGTCAAGACATCACCCCCTCCTCTTTAACGGTGGGCTGGCTATCACCGCAAGAGTTTACCCACCTGTTTTAACACATCACCGCATCTGACAATAAGGTTACTCTATGCTGAACACCGAACAGACATACAAATGCCAATCAAATTCAGTATTTCCTTGGTGGTTTTAACGCAAAGAAATGTAATTTGGAGAAAGGTATTTCCGCTTCACACAGCATGACTCATAAGCAAAACCACTACTTTGTCTGTGCTCTTTCAACACAACCACCCAGTCTGAGACAGTGACATATGTTTTGTAAATAACAAAAACATCAACTTAATTTTGGCATGCTTCTGTCTGGGTATAAAATCAAATTTTACGAGACAGTCAACTCGATTACGCGCCTTTACAGGCTCGGGCATTGAGTTTAGGCAGACGGGAGAGCTCCTAAGCGTCTGTGTCCTCTTTAAGCAATGAAGGGAAGAACAGGAACACTGTTACACCAAAATAGTAAACTAATGCACAGAGGAGTTCATTATTTTATTACTCCGGGGAGGGTTGAGTTCAGTCAATTCATTAAGATTTTTGCTGGTTTTTTTGCATCAACGGGTCATGCAGGCAAGATATTCCATATAAGTAACGTGGATTAGGTAAAAGCAATGTTGTAAGGAAGGAACTAAGATGACGATTTACATGCTTTTAGAATTGAATACCCCAGTCAATGTTTTAAGTTTTAATTCTCTGAATTCTGAAAAAGGAAGCTGTCCCCATAGGAGTAACAATTTATCCTCTATTTTTCCCTCTGGTTAACTTTTGGAACTCTCAGCAGAAAGCTACACCAAAGAGGTTCTACCTGGAACCTAAAAAAGGTTCTTGAAAGGGCGCCCACAGTCAGCGACAAATAACCTTTTTGCAAAAATGTTTTCCTAAGTGTAAGTAACCCTCATAAGCAGGCTTGTCCGTGAGACCATGACCCTACACATCACTGACTGGTTTGAAAACCCTGTCAAATTTAATCTGGGTGGATTTAGCCTAAAACTGTGAGAAATCAAATATCTCTTTCATCGTAACAGATTGGCAAAAACCATCAGTGCGTGAATTAAACAGTTGACTGCATTGGACCCTTCCGAATCTCAATCGCAGCTAATCAAATTACATCCCTTTCAATTCCCATCATTAATAGGGTCAATGTTCCACACATCCAGGTGTCTCCCGTATGCAGCTTGGTCAATTGCTCTTATTCAATAAAAACGATGTCTGTCGGACCGGCAACACAACATACTAGATGATCTGCATCCACGAAAAGGCCCTGGCAACAGCACTGCTGATGGATGACCCAAATAATCCCTTGGCTGGTTGGACCCCGGCCAAGGCCCTGCCATCGCACAGAAAGCGCAGAGAGGGGGAACAGTCTGTGTGCCAATCTGCCTCTCAAAGTGCACACTCCACTGAGCGTGGAACAGCACCAAAACATGGGCCTTTTCCCAGCCTGTCAGAGAGCACTGGGGCAACATTTCCTCCGCAGCACGGCAGAGACAGTAATGACACCTAGCTTGAATCCTTTGACAAATAGCTCTGAGATACTTCAGAGAGAATCCAGAACATCTAGGGATTGCGGGATCAGAGTCCCTGTTAATCGTTATGTACATTTTATACATTTTTACTCGGTGTAATTGTGCCGCAAGTTGTTGACAACATACAAGGACAGATTACCCAAGATCTTGTTGACATACAATTGTAGCTGACATACAAGTGTATACAATAGGGTTTGAGGAGAAGATAATGGCTTTGCTTAAGTTTCCCTAGACATGTTTCCAAATTCCAACGCATTCATTGGTTCAACGGCTTGAGTGGGACTTCAGCCATAAATGCTCAAATGGTAGCTTTTTGAAACATCGCATGCCACTGCCAGGGAAACTAAACCAAAGCACGGATTGTAGTCAAACCTTTTTCACAGACTGCATAAAGGGCAAGCAAAGTGTTTGATTTGATAATTTTGGTCAATTTTAGGTCTATTAATTTTCCTGACACACCAGGGGTAGTACTGCGATTACTTTCCCTGAAGTCTATTACCTAAATACAGCCTTTACAAGGTCATAGCCACCCTAACACAACCCCAGAGGAATGCCGTTAAATCGGTGAGAGGCACCGCCAAGTTAATTAATGAAGCCTGTAGCATTAAAAGTGTCCATGATGTGCCATAAAGCCATATGAAATGCCCACGTTTAGGATCTAACAGGCACTCAGGAATGGAAGAGGTTCGTGTAATGACTTCTGACTTCTTTTCAATCAGATCTGAGTGGGAAAGAAGGGGGGAAAGGCAGACCGCTGGAAAAGAAAAACAAATATACAAGGTAAAAAATGTAGGGGCAAAAGTAGAAAAAGAGAAGGTGATCAGGAGAAGAGGAATGGGGAGGAGAGAGTGAGACTTAACACTCAAACAGCACCCGCCACAGGCCTCCAAAACAACATCAGCGGGGAACGCTGAGGCTTTGATCATGACAAAGGTATTAAACCCCCCCAGGAGAACATAGCATGGGGTGGCTCTTTAAACTAACCATGGTATTTTAGTTTATGAGCACGTCTGTTTGTCGGTACCACAGAAAGATGCCACTGCAGACAGGGAGCTAGGTATATAAAACCACTAGGAACAGGCCCACATGGAAATAACATTAAGGGGTTAATAGAAAACAGTATTAGGACTAATGACAACTTATGACAACTAATGTCAACTCAATAGCATAGCTATAACATTGAGGGTCCAGTATTGTTTTTCTAAATACGCCGTTTAGCAAACACCTATATCCAAAGCGTCTTACAGTTGTGTATCTGTGCATTTGTAGTACGGGGTGGTGGCAGGGATCAAGCCCATTACAGGGGAATTACAAGGGCCATGCTCTTTGAACAGAGCTACAAAGCAAATTGACCATCTCTGTTGCAGTCTTTCTGCCTGTTGGTGTCCCAGGTCTGAATCAGTCCCAGGACTGAACTAGGACCAGAAGTGTTCCAGCCCTACTGGACCAGCATCGATGGACATGGGCCTGAATCTACAATACTGATGATCATCAAGACAATTGACTTATGATGATCATGACATTTAAAGTGCAAACAACCACACAATTGTTTGGGGGATGGAAAGAATTTGCACAGCATAGTTGAATAGCCTTGGCCTAGATCTACAGTAATTATCATGATAATAACATTTTGGGGGAATTTTAAGTGCAAACAGACACTTTTGCTTTTTTTAAGAGAAAATATTTCACATTTGCATCAGTCAACTCCTCTACTTTCAGAAGAACTCTGCCAAATGTCAAGAATCCAGACATTGTAAATGACTAGGTTTGCAAAGTAGACTACAATGTATAATTTTGAAAGTTAGGTGCTCAACACATAAATCACAGCGCTCTTAGTCTAATAGCTCTTACTAACTTATGCTTATGACAAATGACCCTACGTTCAATAAAAGGGTTGGGGATTTCCACAACTGAAAGGGAATTTAACTTTAGAGAAAACGCTGAGGGCTGAGAGGGGGTGTAAACTGACAACATTTTTATTTTGCCCATTTCAAAATACCGGTATTCATTCAATCAGAAATTAAATTGTGAAACATATTTTTTAAAGTTTCGCTTCTCAATATTTAACTAACAATTTTTTTGTTAGTTATGTTTAACTAACAATTGTTCTAGAATAAGGCAATATTTCCCAATAAATAGAAAACTTCTGAATGACTCTGGATAATGTTTAAGAAACACCATGAATGAATCATGAATATTAATGAGTGCTAACATTTCAGAGGCTATAAAAACATGCTATCATTGTGCCTTTCACACATCATTGTTCACTACGATTTTCTGATTATCCAGAACCATGTTAGCATTCACCTGAAAAAAATATTTCCATTCTTACAGTAAAATTGACTCTAAATGGCACAAGACATTATTCATCATTCAGTTCTGGTTTGACAAAAATATTCCACTAAATTCCACTTATTTTTACTGCAAACATATCAAACTATTTTGTAGTTAAGTGCTTAATATTATCATTGCATTCAAATAATTTGCGGCTTATTAATAAACGTAAATAAAATGATTTATCTAGATGTTCACATAATAAAAAATTGTATGTTGGATCAAGAATCTAAATTTAGAGAAATGTTATTTGATTAATCTGGTTGACTACATTATCAGAATTTAAATGTGATCTGATTTTCATGTAAGTTTATCTTCATGCAGAAGTACTGAATATGCTGAACGGTTCTCAAGCGTTCTTTCAAATTTGTATTGTGTTTTGAGGAATTCTGAGTTTAGAGCTTAATCAAAGCAGTGGGTGATGCCCTGTTAGCCCCAGTGCATTTGTGTAATCTCAGAGAAAATACCTTCACAGAACTCATGCTTTCTGTCTCACATTTCCACAATTTCTATTGTATCCAGGAGCAACCTTTTTTTCCATTAAAAAAACTCTTGTGAGTTGGTAGCTGGAAAAAAGTGGAATTGGTGAAACCCATCTGAAAATGACTACCGATGACACCAACCAAAGCAAATGAGTTTTAGGAAAAACAGTGAAACTATATGTAAAATGTTCCTGTATGTAATTCTAAAGCTGGCAGCTAACTAAAAAAAAGTTACCAAATCCCAAATGAAATACAGAAGCCAACCCAGAATCAATGTTGTTCAGCATCTTTCGTTGCTTTGAAGTAATGTGAATTAGTTTATATGATCATGACACATATTAAGAAAACCTTAGGTTTTGACAGGACCACTGTCTAATCCTTGTCTGACTGAGCCCCAGACACGAAGATAAGAAAAAACGAATCCTTTCTCTCTGTGGTTTTGTCTTTTATTTGAGTCGCTGTCCCACAAACGGCTTTGTGCGAGCGTGACAAAAATCTGCATGGGGACAATAGTTCCCCAATGCCCTGCTTCTAAAGGGGTATGAGAGGTCCCCCTCTCTGTAACTCCTAAAAAAAAAGATCTACCCGAGAACCCCCACCCATTCCCCAAGAATGTCCCAAGGAGAAAATGCTTCTGGTTGCTATGGTGACATCACACAAATTGCCAAAGCCTCTCAGCCTCTTCAAGAGAGAGAGTTGGAAGAGGGTCGGTAACAAAAAATGCTGGATATATGTTGTTTGGTCATGGAAATTTCCAAACATATGAAGTGGGAATAACATCCAAAAGTGGTGTTCAACTTTATGAAGAATATCCTTAGAAATTTAGCCAAAAAATCTGCGCTGTGTTTAGTGAATGACTTGAACAACTGCCAATTTGACAGCCTAATGCTGTTATTCTGAAGAAAGGCAGCAGACATACCAACTTGCACCAGTGCAGGCTATTGGGCTTCACACAACCATTAAAGGAGCAGACTAAATAGTTCCTGATACTTGGGATGTTAAAAGTTAACCGGAAGTGCGATATGGGGATCTTCTCATCTAACACAGGAGTAGAAGCGAAGAGAGAAGGTGCGAGGATTCTAGGGAGTCTAACAGATTCTTATCCAATCACCAGCCATCAGGACTTCAGGCAGTTCAAGTTATGATGATGTCATCATTCCTGCATGTTAAGTCTGGCATGCTGGTCTGATCTGCCACAGAGTCTGTGACATCATCAAGTAGGAATACCATTCACTAGAATAAATTGCTAGGTTTTTACTAAAACATACTAAAATACAGTAGGCCTCTCCCCAGGGAATGCATTGAACAAAAAGTATATTATAACTTATTATAACAGGCGAGTAATCTGTGAATATTTACTGGGTTTAGCAGAAGCTTTGTAGGATTATTAAGGTTTCTGGTTTCGGAAGTAACACATTGGCCCTCACCTTGGGATAAAAAAAATCCACTGCAAGTTGAAAATCTATGCTTAAAAGGATATTATGTGTTTTTGCAAGGATATTTTGGTAGAATGATGCCGACAGTTTTTTCGTTCCAAGTTCCATTTCTGACAGTCTTTGGAATATGCATCAATCAGATTTAAAACTCTACAGGGAATTATTTACAGGACATGCACTTTCTGGTGTCCCCATGACACATTGTCTTTCAGGACTATACAGGTACATCAGAACAATTAGTTTTCACTTTCACAAACATAAACGTGTTGAACTTTCACTACACAACTTGAATTGTCCCCCAAAAAACTGCCTTTACATACACACAGTTCTAACTACGCACCTAATAAGTGGCTTGATATTGATGTCTACGGCCCACATACACGTGAAATGGTTGTAGACTTTGTGAGGATTTTTTTAAAGCACATTGCCGTGATACACTAGAAGAGCACATGTCAAAGATAAAGTCAGCCAAAGATGCTCAGAAATTGAAGCTTGCCTCAAAAACCAATCCATGTGATGTTACAATACCAAAGTGGAGAATGAAGTGTAAGATGCAAAAATATAAATCTGCCTTTAAAAGGAAGTGTAAATTATATATATATTTAATTTAATGAAGGTGTATAATATATACAGTGGATATATAGAGAGTCTACACACCCCTGTTAAAATGCCAGGTTCTTGTGATGTAGAAGAATGAAACAAAGACAAATGTCATGTCAGAAATGTTTCCACCTTTAATGTGACCTATAACGTGAACAATTCATTTGAAAAACAAACTGAAATCTTTGAGGGGGAAAAATAAAAAATAAAAAACCCACAATAACCTGGTTGCATGAGTGTGCACACCCTTTAACTAATATTTTGTTGAAGCACCTTTTGATTTTATTACAGCACTCAGTCTTTTTGGGTAGGAGTCTATTAGCATGGCACATCTTGACGTGGCAATATCTGCCCATTCTTCTTTGCAAAAGCGCTCCAAATCTGTTAGATTGCGAGGACATCTCCTGCGCACAGCCCTCTTCAAATCACCCCACAGATGTTCAATTGGATTCAGGTCTGGGCTCTGGCTGAGCCATTCCAAAACGTTAATCTTCTTCTGGTGAAGCCATGCTTTTGTGGAATTTGATGTGTGCTTTGGGTTGTGCTGAAAAGGTGAACTTCCTCTTCATCTTCAGCTTTCTAACGGACGCCTGAAGGTTTTGTGCCAAAATTGCCTGGTATTTGGAACTGTTCATAATTCCCTCCACCCTGACTAAGGCCCCGGTTCCAGCTGAAGAAAAACAGCCCCAAAGCATGATGCTGCCCCCACCATGCTTCACTGCGGGTATGGTGTTCTTTGGGTGATGTGCAGAGTTGTTTTTGCGCCAAACATACTTTTTGGAATTATGGCCAAAAAGTTCAACCTTGGTTTCATCAGACCATAACACATTTTCCCACGTGCTTTTGGGGGACTTGATGATTTTTTGCAAACTTCAACCGGGCTTGGATGTTTTTCTTTATAAGTAAAGGCTTCCGTCTTGCCACCCTACCCCATAGCCCATTCATATGAAGAATACGGGAGATTGTTGACACATGTAGCACACAGCCAGTACTTTCCAGAAATTCCTGCAGTTCCTTTAATGTTGCTGTAGGCCTCTTGGAAGCCTCCCTGACCAGTTTCCTTCTCGTCTTTTCATCAGTTTTGGAGGGACGTCCAGTTCTTGGTAATGTCTCTGTTGTGCCATATTTTCTCCACTTGATGATGACTGTCTTCACTGTGTTCCATGGTATATCTAATGCTTTGGAAATTCTTTTGTACCCTTCTCCTGACTGATATCTTTCAACAATGAGATCCCTCTGATGCTTTGGAAGCTCTCTGC